>JASSUY010020927.1:7425-40087 GCA_032466535.1 Forpus xanthops
AAAACAATATTTTTTCATTTAATCTGTAATGTAATCTGCAATAAAGATGATTAAGCTTCATGACAAACAGCAAATCTATAATGTCCCTTTACAACTAAAGATGACCATTTGTTGGAGGCATACTTCCTCTTTTCATTAACAGTCACCAATCTCTTTGAAAAGTTTGAAATCTGTGGCCCGTTCTTTAATTAACTAAAGCACTCTGAAATTAGATTAATAATAGAGAATTGCTACAGGACTTTCATACGTTAAGTTTTCTGACAAGTTCTGTTGTTCAAGGTCATTCCTACAATAATATTTTCCTTGTGGGCAGGCACAGGTGCCTACCTTCACTGTTGAGAAAAAATCCTCCTTTTCTGGCATTCGTGTTAACAAGTATCACGAAGTGTAAAGAGATGCTTGGCAATACTGTCACAACGCATGACCTTTCTGTAGCTGAGATAGCAATTACAGTATTTCTCTAGATTCTCATCTAAAACATGTTTATTTGGCACTTATTAGAAATGGGCTACATGCCATCTTCACAGATGGCTGTAAGTGTTCAGTGCTAAACTATTACGTAGCTTAAACGAGAGTTTAGGGCAAGGTTTCTTATACAAGAACATTCACATGTTGTCATGTTTAAGTTATCTGCCATTGTAATTCAGCTGTGAGCTATATTAACCTTCAAGGCATGAAACTGTATTTTGCAGACGGATAAAGGAATACTTGTTACAGTGACCTACAAGGAAAGAACATGAATTCAAATGCCTTGAGTATTGTCTGCATACAGCTCACTTGCCTTCTAAGGCTTTCGAAAGTAAATACTACCTTCCTTTACAAATGTGAAAAACAAGTTTAATGATATTTCCAAACAGGTAATGCAATGTACTGTAAATCTTGGAACTAGGAATCAGGGGATTCTGACACAATACTGTTTACCTCCTGTTCTAGAGGCAGAGATTTATCTCAGTCTCCAGCTGACTGGCATGCAGTTTGGATGCTGCAAAGAATTAACACTTTTCACTTTTCTAACAGCTGCTTGTCAAACCATGTCTCTTTGCAGAAAACAATTCACATTAATACTTCCTGAGACTTTTAAACATCACTTTTCTAAGGCTCCCATGAACACAGCTGTATGCTGACAGGTACCTAGTAGGATTGGCAAAATGGGAAAATACCCTGCTTAGTTTAGTTATACTAAAATAATGTAGAATTTGTGTTCACCTGAATATGAAGCCCAATTTAATTTCTAAGATCAAAAATTTATTTAAAAAATATTTCCACTAATAGCAAAACACGTAATGAGACATTTTTAAAGCTCATATAGTTAGAAATACGTATTAGAAGACAGAAAAGGAAGCTAGGAAGTTATACTGTTTACAGGAAGAGTTTGCCTCCACTGTAAAATTAGATAATGAGGTTTATATAGTCAGTAATTTGACATAAGAAGATCCCAAACAACACAATTTTGAGCATTATTTTTAATTTCAATAATTGCCTTATGTAAAAAAAAAAAAATAAAAGAAGAATTACATTCCTATTCCTCCGACTGTTACTGACACATTTAGTGGTCACAAAGTAACTATGACTGTGTTTGTGCCTCCCTGCCCCTATCTGCCAAACTGAGACAGTAATGCTGGCCTCCACAGGAAAATGTTTCTCACCAGTAGTTTGAAATGCAGTGTGCTAAAGTATTACAAACATATCACAAAAAGTGTGTAAAATAGTACTGGGGATCTCTTTGACCAACACAACTGCCAAACAATTGGAAACCAGAAGACCAATTTCCATTTGCAGTGTTAGCTTTTTTAAAAAAAACTAAATATTTAGACAGTGCTACACTGAACTCCTGTTTGTCAATTTGGAGTACGTCTGGCTTAGGAAAAAGGACTTTGTCCATGGTCTGATTCATAGACTCAAAACAAAGGTGGTTTGACTTTGATTGTAGTGATGTTTGATGAAAAAACTAAATACTTCCTTAGGATAGTATGAAGTCAGACCTCGAGGTTATAATGAATGACTGGAAGATACTGTAGGACTAATATATTCATTGATTTTACAACATCTCACAGCAACTCTCCTATAATTAAGGAATGTTGTAGTTTTTCATAGCTAGAAATATCATTCACCATTTTTACACATGCCAAAAAATTTAAGATAAAAAAAAACATTTGGAAAGGTAATAACCGGTCTTTTGTCACTTCCTCCAGTCTGTTCATCCACTATTTGTGAACTTATCAAGATTCCCATGCATGAGTTTGTAATAATAAGAGGCCAATTAACTTATGCAAAAAATTTCTGCTTGGTAACAGAGTCGGCAAAATACTAAAAGTCAAAACTTGAGCAGAAATAACAGCTTCAGATCTGTAATGGTATAAGCATAGTTTCTCCAGAATTATAGTTTAAGATTCTTTTAAGAACAGTAATCAAGCAATATTTTTAAGACACAAGTTTTCATAACTATTTTCATCAGCAAACTGATTTACTAAAAAATATATGAATATTATGTTTAAAATATTTTATGTAATTCAGACAGATTCTTACTGAAGTTTAAATGTTTTGATAATGCTCTGGAGGCGGTATAGAAAATACTGTAATAGCAAAAAGTACATCTCAATTTAGTCGTGATTTCATGTGCTTAAATGAGTATCCACTTTTTAACACCCAAAGCCATAGTACTGTTTGTCATATCAACTACTACTCCTTGATCCAAACCCTTTAATAAATCACCATTCAATTCAAGAAAGGAAAATAATAGCACTTTTTTGGTAATATTTTCCTACAAGTATACCATAATTAATGTTTTAATTCATATACCCCAAGATAAAATGATAGTATGAAAACAACTCTGTCTTTTTGTCTCCTCAGATACTAAGAGAAGATTCTGATATATATGTGAGATCTGGACATGACTATGTAATTTCATTTGCCTTTTGGAAAAGCAATATATTTATCACTGCTCTAAGTGGGTACTTTTTAAAGTTTCTCTGAAATTCATGCACAAAATGGCTCACTTGGTAACTAAAATTTTCTGCATGCTTATCTGTTTCTTTTCATTACCATATGATTTTCAGCTTCACTTCCTGAAGGACGAACTGACAGCTCACTCAAAAAGTTCTGTGCCCTTTTGCCCCAAAGTCTATCCTCCTGATATTGCTAACAAAATACATTTCTGCTATCCATATAATACTATAAAAACTTGAAGTGACACTGCAGAAGAGTGGAAGGAGTTCTTGTGCCCTACTTGATTCCCGCTTCCAGTCGTCTGATTTCCTTGGAGAACTTAATCTCATTGTGTCTGCAACACAAATCGATACTGAAAAACTGAAATTACCTCCTCTTAACTTTACTTTCTTCTCTTTGGCTAGATGTATTTTACCAATACTAGTTTTCACAATTAGTTTCCTAAACTCTGCAAACCAACACTAACTGGATTGCTACAACTAGTCTCAACTGTTAATTTCTGTGATGGTTTTCATCTTGGTGGGAATGATCCATTACCATTGCTGGAATGACAGCAAAGCTTCAATACAGCCAATGATATAAATAATGCAGAAAAATGAACCCCAAATGATTATCAGCATATAAAATCTTATGTGATAGGCTTGTACTTTGGAGTTTATAAATTATCTTTATAGTTTAAATCAGAAGTAAACTCAACTGCCTCCCTTTTCTACCTTAGGTAGAAAACCTTTCTTAGATTCAAGGCAGAAAAAGGCCTCGATGATTGAAGTTTCTACCATATTCAACCAGAAACTGAATGTAAATAATTCTGTTTTCCAAGAGAGTGTATGAACATATTTAAATTGAAAATTATTAATATTCATCTATAGTTTGTTGCATTCAGAGGAAATATATGAGCATACTCTTAAAGAAATGAGGATGAGAAACAGCATACTATCAGGCTATTGCCAGTATTTGTGAAAAACAGGGACATGTGGAGCAAAGTCCAGCCAATAATCCCTTTGACGATGGCAACTTGAACTGAGTGACATATTATTAGTACTCCAGTGGTGCTTTAAGTACTTCAGTATCATCAGAGGATGTCCTAATAGCATATTTGCAATACTGCAAAAAAGTCTCAAAGTAAAGCAACCTCTCACATAAAATGAAAACTCCTCTCCTTCAGGGAAGATCTATACAGGGTTTGGAGAATGGAACAGGAAAACGAGTGGGTCTTCTAACAATAACATCTTAGATGATTTATTCTGAAGGTTTTCAGGCAACTTCTCAAACATCAGCACTGACTGAATTGAGCTGATGTCAAAAAGCCTGTATTGCACATTAGAATAACTTACATTTGTCTTAAATGTTGAACTTGTCATTAATCTGCACTGTCTAAAATCTCAGTTAACACCTGCCCTATACCCCTTAAGGGGCTGTAGTCCAAAAGCTCTTCATGAGAACCGTTGTATAAAAGTAATGCATTGCTACAAAATAATTGGCTTAATTGGGATATGCTGAACTGGGACTGCCATTTTATTGAGAAGTCCCAGGAGCCTGATTCAGCTACCAATATAGAATAGCTATAAACATTACTGAAACAGGACAGTAGTAGCATGAAATCAGTGTAATGGAGATGATTTTTGCATAGCGTTGAGTTGCTTAATGAAGTGATAAATAGAACTCAATTGTTAATACTTATCCATTAATACACAAATTGTCAAATATATGTAGGCAACATTCAAGTACAGCTGGCTTCAGGAGACATCAAACCAAACAGTTTCACAGAAGGATTACAAATACAAGATGATTTCAATCATTAGCAACCTGTTAACCAAAATAACTCCCCTATCATTACAAATTGCAGTCTAAATGAAAGCACTAAACAAGATACCTACTTAAAACTTCTGAAGACAAGTGTGATTTAATAGTATTGTACAAGGTAGAATCTATAGAATACAAGTGAATGCATACATACATGTTCAAATGCAAACCTTATCCAAACATGCAAGCATCTACAATCAAAGTAGAAAGCCACATATCTTATGCTTCTTATGCCTCACATGCACTTCACTCTCAGAAATTATTACTTTTTATTTTTTAAAAAAGGTAAAATCATCCCCTGGTGTCAAACATCAGACATAACTGAATCAGTTAAGTGCTGCAACACAAAATATAGTATTAGCATTCCTAAAACAAATGCCATCTTTATACATAACCTACATTATTGCTTCTGAATAGTATTTTTGCCACAGAACAATGCACAAATAATCCTGCAGCTTCCATTCTTTCATCATCTCCAGTCAACTGAGTCACTCGGATTTTGGAATAAACGAAGCTTGCTCTGTGGGCCAAATCACTGATCAATCTTGTCCTGTCATTCTCTTTTTTTCTTTAGTAGCAAACCAAACCAAATCAGCTTGGTAAAGTATGCCCAAGAGGGCATCATAAGCATCAAAATTAAAGACTTATAAAAAAAAAAGAAATCCTAAATAGCAAAATAAGATATAGTACAGATACAGCATACTTCCATATTTCTGTTTTCCAGCTTACCATAATCAGCATTTAAGCATTTCAAGAATATTTTCATGCTAACTTCTGCAAGATCAAGTTTGTCTGGGATGGTTCAAATGAGAGTTTAACAAAGAAATCTTTTTTTTTTTTTTTTTTTTAAATATATAATGCCATCTCATCCCACTCGATTTTCATACAATCGGAGCTACAGGCTTATGTTGGAATTTGTTTTACATTTGCTCTAAGTAAACCCAGTTTTTACTAACTGCACAATTATTTTCCTTATTACTAATAAAAAAGAGAAAAATAGAGAGAGATAGCCGTGCATTTTATTTTCCAGAAACAACAACAACAATTTCAAGGTCCTTTTCCTTAGAGGAATCATGATCTAGATTTCATATAGGACAATAATAAAGATAGACGCAAATACCAAAAGGGAATAAAAAGTTGGTGCTGATGCTCACAATAAACTAGACAAAAATTCATGCAGATACCTCAGGCATCTGCCCATTTTGAGGTGGTTTGTTCCTCTGTTCCAATCTCCCACCCCACTAAAAGGAATAATTTGCTTTGAACTCAGATTTAAAATTCAGATTAATGGGAAATCAAAGTAAGAGAATAATTTGTGAAAGGTCTATCTCTAATACAAATCTTGGTTAGGGAGATCAAGGGAAGAAGTAGATGAATGTGTGCTCTTTGAAAGTGTGGATAAGGAGACTAGCCTGTAAATCTGAGATCAAAAGAGAAAGCTGGGAGATACCTCTGAGAGACCAGTCTTTATCCAAAGTGCAAACTTTCCTCCTGAATATGAATATGAAATGGTTCTGTTAAGATTATTTTGCAATCAACTGAAATTACTAAAAACTAACGCTGCAGATTAGCAGGAAGACCTCCTGTAAATGAGAAGAAATACTTCAGTCAGTAAAACAATCTTTTAGCACTCAACTGGCAGTACTCTCCTATCAGGTAGAAAGGGAAAGGAGAAAGAAATTTAGCTGTCTACAGATATCTTCTAGAGTGGTATGACTAACATGCACATTAGGTTAATATACAACCATAGTACCTTCCCTTTTGTTTCATATCTTCTCTGAAAACTGGGAGACTAAATTTGAGAAATTATTTTTGCTGTGCCTTTGTAACCTTCCCTTCCCACATTCCCTGTATTTCCTTAATACTCAATTAAGGAAGTATAAAAATAATGAAATTCGCTATTGGAATGTTTTGGCTATGTCTCATGAAACAGAAAAATTTGATTCCATTGATACTCTTATAGCAGTTATTAATATTTTTGTCACTGATGATCTGTTTAGCAAAAAAAGTGTGTATTAGAATATGGTGCTAAAATGGAAGGCATCTATAGTCTGCTGTTGAGAATGTATACTTCACAAGACTGAGGCAAAACACTTTGCAAATAGTGATTCAAAAAACCAGACCAAACAACTGTGTTCTCATACCTTACAAATAGATAATTAGAAGAAATTTGAATGCATTAATTTCCTCTCTGAAATTTCAAAATAACATTGCACATACATGCCTTCTGTTGGAGGCTATATAAGATGACACAGTAACTACCAGTGACTGATATTTTTCCTGTTACTTCCTTATATTCTCTCTCCAAGAATTCACCACTGACCACAAGGCACTGATCAAAAATTTGGCTTGGACTGTCATCATGATAATGTACAAGCTCCAAATCCAGTCAAAAATGAGAGGCATCAGATCAAGCAGCAACTTTGGAGCTTGTGAGGGAAAACTCCACTACTTGTTGAAATTTAATATCAAATATTTTTCCAAGAAGCCTGTTTCACAGAAGTTCAAGTCCACTGCTGCTGATCAAATGAAATATGCATTTCTGTATTTGGGGTGACTGTCCAAATCAGACAGTTCATCAAGGGTCAACTGCTACTAAGCAGGATTACGGAGGAAATAGTAAGAGTGTACGGCTTCATTATTCTTTGTTACAGGAGAAAGAAATCAGGATGGAGATATACAGGAAGAAATTTATTCTGTGCTATTGTGCCAAGAGAGAAAGTGTATCAGGCAATTTTGTAAGAAATCAGTCCCAGTGTACTATTTAATAGATTAGAAGCCTTTGTGTAAAATAGCATTCAATCTGCTCTGTGTGTCAGGCTTAAAATCGAACAGGCAATTACACACATCTATTCAGAAATATATTATTCCAATTGCTTGAAAGTACCTATAAGAAAGTATGCTTCATGGAATTCAAAGGAATTAATAAAAACCAAAAGATTAATGGAAACTTCAGAAAAACTAGAGAACTTATTCCTTGCTGTGAATTTGTACAGTTACCAGTCATCTTTCTGCTTGAGCTGGTCGATCAGACAGTAAGTATAATTTAGAATTAAATAACTGGAGTTGTATCAGGTCACTACTAATTTTAACTTAAACAGAAAAATATATTAAAATGTAGAATTTTAAAAATCTTTTAATCAGCACATGGCCAACACAAACATAATTATACCAGAAATTTTCTTTTAGCCTTGTGACTGTTAAGAGGACGCTTGACTCCATGCTGTAAAGGTACAATGGGTGAAAAGGAATTGCACAAGCTCATACCAGACCTCCACTTGTCATTAATGTTTGAAGGCTTCTGGTCAAACATTTTCAAAGCCTATCTGCTTCAAAAGGTTAGGAAGAATGTTTTCCAAGTCGTTTCATCTAGTGGTGGGCTTTTCTAGAAGTGCTATTCCTTCCAAGAAGTGACAAAAGTGCTGTTTTTCTTTTTTTGTTGTTGTTGTTTTTTTGTGTTTTGTTCTGCTTTTTTTTTTTTTTTTGTTTTAAGTCATAACAACAGAAGGGAGAGGTAATCACTGTGGTCTCTTAAAATAGAGAACAGTTGCTGTGCTTTGGGCAGAGCTCCACTGTTGCTTTTGTAAATGTACTAATGAGCCATTGTCATACGGGTGCCAACCTGGCATTAGTAGTCACCAAAAATTTACTGCAAGAACACTGCTGTTTGTAATTAGCTCTTCATTACACAATCAAGCTGATTTAGAGAAGCTCTCATATGATTTGCTCAGCAAATGAAGCAATATAATTACACCTCACTTGAAATCAACAAATTAGACTGCTCTTTGCAATCGGCTGTATTATGTGGTGTTAGCATTCTAGCAATTGCAGGCCGGTTGTGGCCTTTAGCACTTAAATAAAGTAAGCATAATTAAAGTACTGAATATTTTTGAATTTGCAAGATCAGCTACATAATAGTCACAATTCTTTGCAATTAAAAAGGAAGCCATGATTTACGCACCCCAAGCTCTCTATAAGATTAAGTTGCAATGTTGATAGCACCTAACAATACATACAGAAATCAGCTGAAAATTACTGTAAGAGGATAGTCAATGGGGCTAATGTTTGCTACATTGTGATTTATTTCACAGTCAGCAATAGAGACTTAAGTCTATTGAGATCAAGAGGAGTAGGGGGCTCTTAGCTACGTCTTTGGTTTTGTACAACTTTTATAAAAGGGAAAATAATCTTCACTTTTTTGTATTTTATAAAACATTTCTGAAATGTTTCTCTTTTCTAGGTACGCCGTTTCATGCCAATCTCTTGGCTAAGTAAAAGCACAGAGGAATAATCCAACTGCTCGAGTATAGCAAAGAAATTTAAATAGAGTGATTAACCAACAGTTCTTTTCTTACATGATCACTTGGGGCCAGGCTGTAAAAGGATATAAGAATATATATAAGAAGTACTGAATGTACATACAGTCATTTATAATAAGGACTAACATCAAGAAGTAAAAACATAAAAGAAATCTTAGAAATAGGAGACAGATGAGACTGTGGGGGAAATAAAAAACCACAAAACCTTTGCACACATTATGCTACTCTAACTGATCAGATAAAAGTACAAATGTCTTGAAAATACTATACTGGCTGACACTGAAAAGGCAGACATCATAACAAGTCCAATATTTGCTATTATGTGCCAGCCTGATACACCCATAATAGCAAGGAGGGATAATAAGCTCTTAAACTTTGTTATGGCAAGGCTTTGAACAAGGTACCCTCTTTTACATACCAGGGTTACTAAATCCTGTGACTTTGGGATTCTACTGGCTTGCCAGAAGAGATGTCAAGAGGCTTATACTTAAAGACTGTATGCAGAGAGATCTTATTTGAAAAAAATCCCAAAATAAATTAGGAAGATGGATAGCCATTTGAGTTGCTGAGCAGCACTAACCCATTCATTTTTAATTAGGATTAAAGACCACGGGAAGTCATGTACCAGTATAACTGGACAGCTCAAATTCTCTCAATATTTGGCAATCCAACATCCAAGAGTGCAGTGAAATAACGATGACCAGGATTGTATCAATGACTGTGATATGCTAATGGAGATATTAAGATTTGTGTGTAGAAAACATTAAAAAATCAGCAATGACTTCATTACCAATGTGATTTATCTGAAGTTTAGGTCAGGATATAATTTCAAAGACCTATTTTTTTTAGTATCATGAATAAGTGCCATGCGTTAGTGCACAGTAAAGAAAATTACATGAAGAACGATAAAGTTTGAGTTGATCCTGAACAATACTCAAGATACAATAATTTATTGCATTAAATTTTTTCACAAGATTGAAATAAGATAGTCAAAGAAGAATTACATCAGTAAGAGAGTATTAAGAGGAACATCTTATTCTTAATAAAGTGCTATTACACTGCCCTAAAAAGCATCACTGAAGCACTGAGGAATTTTGGGGTTTGGCAGTCTGTGCTCTTTTTTGAAACAAACTACACTTCAGTCTTAAATAAAGGTACAACAAACTGGATAAAGAGAGAAAGAGGAAGAAGCGCACTTGATCATTCAGCAAGACGTCAAAGGCTGTTTAAAAGAAGGTTATACTCCAAGTCAACTCCACATGACTAAAAAACCCTCATAGCTAGAAATCTGAGTGCTCTACCTCAAGCAGGTAGGATAAAAAAAAGATGTTGAGAGACAGATTGCAAAGGTATGTGCCTAATAATGAGTATTTTACCAGAGAATCTTGCCAATAAGACTGCTGTATAAAAGCAATCAGATAGGACAACAGCAGAAATCTATGCAAGCTATGTGGCATCTGTGTTCACTGTAGAAGAGTTTGCAGTGATTTTCACATTACAACTATTTATCACAGATATTGTGGAAGACCTGTCTCAAAATTAACCATCAGTAGAAGCACCTGTAAAACAAGCTTCTAGTATGATCAGTATCAGAATGTCAAAAACGGAGGCTATTCTACATGGAGTTTGAGAGAAACCTCTCATGAAATGAATGAAATACAATTGCAATACACAAATATCACTTAGTATTTTGACACTAGAGAAATAGTGTCAAATATAGCCCCAGTATTTAAAAATGTGTTTGCAGCTCCTGGGAAACCAGTTCCAAATGTCTGATACCAGTATCAAGAAAATGGATATAAAGAGTAAAAAAACCTACCGAATTTGTGCACTTACGGAAAATATATCATCCTACATGATCTGTGAGTTTTTTGGCAAACACAAAAAGAGAAAGCAACTGAAATGCTAGGGAAGGAAAATTAATTTCATGAAAGGATTACTACCTAATCACAAGAATAAGGGAAAGCAAATTGCTTGTTTTCAAATCAGAGGTAAGCCAACACTGGAATTCCAAAGGCCTATTTTCGAACTGTTTTTCATCTTATTCATATAAGTTTCAGAAAAGAGTTAATTATGAAATGACAGGGTTTTTTTCTGACAAAAGGGTTATTTAAAAAAGACTAAATTATTCCATCAGTTATTGGATAGCACATGACTTTCACTGTGGACAAAATATCTCACACGGGAAAGAAACAACTAACTTCAAATGTGTGATGGACTGACCCGACAACCACAACTATGCAGAAAAAAAATACTGATGCTAGATATAAATAGACATGTCAGTGGAAATGGCAGCTTAATGTTCACTAGTAATCAAAATAAGAAATAGAATGCAAAGAAAATCTAAAACCTCTTTATGCTAGTCAAATCCATTGTGTGCCTGGATCTTTGTTATTATCCACAGCACTCTCTCTACCATGACCCAAGATATAGGACAGGTAGAAACAGGGAAAGAAAAAGCAATAGAGATGGTAGGAAAATATATTTCTGAACAAGGAATGGCAGATAAGGTTAAGAATCTTCAGTGTAGAAAAAAGCTGACTGAAGACTGACCATAACCTTTATGCATGAAACTGTGAATGTTGCAGGAAAGGTAGACAGATAACCCTGCTTTTATTTACTGATTTGTCCAATACAAGAACCAACAAGTATCAAAGCAAATATAGATGAACTGAACAGGTACATGCTCTAAGCATGCATTTAAAAACAGAACTTGGTCACATAAATTATTTTTCAAAAGAATTGCACAAGTTCCTGGAAGGAAAAGCCACTAAGTTCTAAAAAGAAAGATGCCAGTACTGCCTGAATAACTAAATCACAGGTTGTGGCAAATCTGCAATAAAATGCTATTACACTGGCAGAAAGCAAACATTTGAGAGCATGCAAACATTTGAGAGCATTTTAAAAAAACAATATGAAAGAGAATCAATACCTCTGTAAGAGCATGATTTCTTTAAAGCCCATCTGTAATAATAGTAAGTTCCTGATGAAACTGGCCTTAAAGAGATCTTAGACATTTCATATAAGCATTGGGCTACTAAAGGTGGTTTATAGAAATACAGTCTAGACCCTTTTGCAAGCAAACCTCAGACCAGCAACACACCAGAATACCTGCAGGGGAAAACATTCATCTGGGGTTAGATAATCCAGCCAGACCTGATAATTCTTAAACTTGCTTATTTGAGATTTACAAAAAGCTATAAAAAAATTTCAACTGGAGGCAGAGGAGTTGTTAATTTTCCTGTTAACTAAAACCCAAAGCACACAGATTAACAGAGGTGATATCTTAAGATCAACTGAGATAATAGGCTTCTTTAATGTATACTTAGATATATATAAACAGCTGCATAAATAAAATCACTATGAAGACCAATAAAAATATTACTACTCACACAACCAAAAATACTTTTAAAAACAGTAAAAAAATATTTGTGAGGCTGCGATCCTAGCACACCTAAAGAGAAAAGCTTGCTGCTCATAGATTTGGTTTGTCTCTCTGTAAACATGAGGCAAGCAGGAATACAACTGCTGCAAAGTGGATCCAGGATATGAAAGGGATAGAGAAAAACATTGCAGACCTAAGAGCTATATTAATAATAAAAAAAAAAACAAAACCCCACATATATTGTATAGGTTGTGTAGAAATGCTGCCTGTGCAAAGATAGGCTTAGAAGTAGTAGGAAAAAAAGCCCACATTGCTTAACCTTAAAATAAATTATGTTTTCACTTTCTACTGTATTCTTTAGCAAATAACAGGGTCCCTAAGTTATGACTGAATTTCATTGCAGATTCCCTCTCTCCCCCCAGTGCAATTGTGGTTCTGTTTTGAAGAAAGCTTCTTAATTTTGTCAGATTTTTGTTTTCTGCGTAAGTTTACCCAGAATGTTTACTCTGTTTTGGTTTTTGGTAGGGTTTTTTTGGGTTTTGTTTTTTTAATGCACAGAAGCTTCTCTGAGTTCTTTTGCAAAATGTTACTAATTGGCTACTATGTTTCCATTCCTTATCTCTCACAATTTCATGTCAGAAGTAAAGTAATTCTTTCGTAGTTTCTTACCATAAAGTGATTCACATCAACCCATTTGGCTGTCAACTTCGCAGGGCAAACAAAACTGATAACTAGGGAAGGAGGTGGCAGGATGCTTTAATATAGACTGCTGGCTTTCACTCCCTGAAGTTTGACTCATGTTTCATAACTGGAATAAATTTGGTTGCTGGGTTGTGACAAATAATCCTAGGAAATGACAAGACAAAATGAGCAACATTCACTGATTTGAGAAGTCCAGGAATTAACTTGTGTACATAGCACAGCAGGGAATTAACTTCAATTCTAACAGAAATGCTTTAAGAAGTACTAGGACTGGGGCTATGCACATGTACATTCACACTCTAGAAGTAAATTTTAAGAACAGAGTTAGGAGCATGGGCTTAAGAGTGCCCATTAACATGAAACAGGAATATTTAACTGCTTTAAATTATCATTGTCAACTTGGAATACCCAGGTTTTTGGAATATATAGTTAATATATGTTAGAAAATTTTGCAAGCTGTTTCCATGGAAAACTATATGCTTATCCAGGAAGATACCACCTGTCACACAAAATGAGAAAGGAATAAAATAATTAATAAACAGAAAAGCATAACCAACTCACATAATAGCAAGCTGCATTCAGACCAAAGCATTCTTTGAATATTCAAGTCATTGCTACTTGTTTCCTTTAAAAGACATTATTAATTATGAGGCAACCCAATTCTTTATATTTTTATGCCCTTTGTAGTAATTCCTACACATATCAGTTGAGATTGGGAACATGCCAGACATACATAGATAACCCATCCACCCCCCAGTTCTTCTTTCAAAGAGTCTGCAGCTGACTGCAGGATCATACAACAGGATAAAACAACTGAAAAAAAAATACTTGGCCCTAAAAAGGTCATTGACATTTATTTTTTTCCTTATTTGATCTTACTGTTGCAGCACTTGTATCTCTTTATTTGCAAGACTTTTATGTACATCTAAATTTTTGGGAGAAATATCTAAAACAGTTTCAAGGATGGTTTAGTTGTGTTTCTGGGGAAAAAAAAAAAAAAAAAGATAAAATAAACAATTAAGTTTCCCTTGTGTCATAACTTCCATCTTTATTGAAAGAATTTTGTGGCTGTTATTAATGGACAGTTAGGAAGCACATAGAGCATAAACTGTCTCAAAAATGCAAACTGAATACAGGTGCTGTGTGGTAAGTTTCAGTAGATAATTTCTTAAGAAACATTAACAACAAAATAATGCCTAAATTAATGATCACTTCTGAGAGATAAGAGCAATTAGGCTTAGCTGAGTTCAGAAGGCAGCCAAGACAACTGTTCTCAGAATTCAGAATACGTGGTGAATTCAGACTCCTGAAAGATTATCTGTGTTAATTTCTCCTACATTCCCATCTTAGCTGTCACATCATCTGTGTAAACACATACGAGCTGAAGACAGTCTCAAACCACAGCATTATTAAAAAACTGTTAAGGAACAGATAGGAGTGGAAAGGAAAAAAACTTGTACTTTATTCAGAAGTCTACATTCCTCTCCTGTATAAACATGGTCATGCCAGAAGCCCCTAGAATTTCGTTTTTCACATGTAACACTGTAACATCATTACAGATTTAATTAAAAACAAAACAGAAAAAACAACGCCAAAGAAAATGCAGAAATCCTTGGATAAAGGTACAAAGCTCTAGAAATGTGTGCAGAGAACATAGCATATTTGCACTTCCTTTCTTGAAAGCTAGTTGCAAAAACTCGTGTCTGACCAGCTAAAACCTACATCCATCTCCTAAGGCAAATGGATTGTCATGTTCATCTGTCTAGCAGCACATTTCAGGTATGTGACCACATTTAATGCAGAAATTATACTCTTTTTAAAGCCTACAATTCTGGTTGATGCTGGATGCATAAGAAATGCATGCATAGTTTCTTGTTTGGTGTTTAAAATAACAATACATTAAAAATTACAGTGTACTTTACAACATCATACACTAAATATACTTAATTGCTATGAAAGCATGTGCTTTAAAAGCTAGAAAGATATGTTAAGTAACCATAATGGTCTGAGAGGAAAGCTAAGCACTGATAATGTCAAAAATTTGCTAGGCCTTTTTGTCCTTTTTTATTTCCATTGTCTTTTCTTGCTTCAGTCTTGACCTATAGCCACAGCTTAAATCACACCTGACAGCCCCACAGAAAGGCTGTAAAAGCAGCAATTAGGAACACTGAAAATGCCCAAATAATTTATTGTCACCCTGGGATCAATTTGTGTCTGTTACTAAAACACTACAGTCCATCAGGGCCACAAGACAGTCACAGAGCAAGCTGTTTCTCAGCATAAAGAAAGAAAACGAGGGAACTGCTGGCAAGGAATGGAGAAGAGAGCAAAGCCTGTGGCAAAGCTCTTCTTGAGGCATTAGAGGAAAGGGCAGCATTCAGTGCAATTTGGTCCCCTCTTCCTATCAGTAGTGATTCCCCCACCATCCATCTCCATATTATGTTCTGCCTGCAGTGCACAACTTTTCAGGGAAAACAAACAAACAAAAAAATCCAAGCAGAGTTAAATAGATTTACATAATGAGTGAGGAAACATCAAGACAGTGATAACTGGTTTTAAGGATCAGGTGCACCAAGTGAAAATCATCTAATTTCCTTTATAACATAATTCATGCTATGCTTCCATATTGGTATATTCACTAGTATCTTGAAGCATTGCCCTTTGTAGCATTTACTTTATGGAAAAATTAAATGGGTAGTTGAATAATTTACTTTATTGAAACCAGTATCAGGACTCAAAATACAGATCTGTGACCAAAATAACTTTACTGTTTTAATAACCCTTTGATCGTGATCTACTGTTTCAATGGTTTATCAAATTATTTTCAAACATTACTTTAATACTGAGGCTAGACATAATCAAAAATTACATACCAGAGGGCTGGAACACCTCTCCAGTAAAGACAGGCTGAAAGATCTGGGCTTGTTCAGCCTGGAGAAGAGAAGGCTTTGGGGAGACCTCACAGCAGCCTTACAGGGGCCAAAAGGAAATACGGAGAGGGACTTCTTATAAGGGCATGTAGTGACAGGGCAAGGAGGAATGGCTTTAAATCGAAAGAGGAGAGATTTAGAGTAAAGTGACCTAGTGGAAGGTATCCCTGCCAGTAGCAGGGGGACAGAACAAGATGATCTTTAAGGTCTCTTCCAACCCAAACTATTCTATTATTCTATGAAATCATTAATACAATGCCAATGAGGTGAGCCAAGTTATGGAAGCAACTTGCCCTACACAGCTGCTGACCTTCAGTGTAAGGTCAACAAGCTTAACGTGATTCACTTTCTTGTTTAGCCTGCATCAAACAATTAAGGAAACCCCTTTAGAAGATTGTATCACATCAGTGTGGGTGATTTTATTAGTATAAAAGCATTTACACTGTTAACTTTTTTTCCAGTACATGATACTTACAGAAGTTGCCGTAGCAGCAGTATAGCAACACTCAAGATATAAGCTGCAGGGAAACTGGCCACCCTAGATCCCTTATTCCGCTGATTGCATGTGTAAGTAAAATTTAGGCCCTGCCTTAGTTCTTGTAGTGACCGATCTGACACATGCCCACCCAAAATAATTTTCTTAAGGTTTGCAACCTTTACAGAACAGAGATTAAATCAGAAGCTAAAACTGTAGCAGCCATTAAATCAAAAGGAATGCAGAAATACAGTAACTCAATTAATACCCATATTCCCAGGACGGCAGGTGTTTGACAGTAATGAAAAATGGGCATAATGAGAAGGGACTATCTCCATCAAATTCTGAAAAATCAATTTAAACATTCCTTATTACTCAGTGTTTTTGTTGTGCCACTAGAGCACACTGCACTTTACACATATCTTGTTTTCATTGTATCCCACAGCAAACAGACATTTGTCTCACTGTTCAAACACTGAAGTCATTAACATGTGCTTTGAGGCACCACAAACCAAATGTTTCCAATTGCTGTGTAATAATCTGCTGGCAAGGCCAGAGATCTGAGAGGAGCACCAGGGAACCATGTAGAAGTTTTAAACACAAAACCAAGCATAAACATATGCAAATCTTTAGGCCCACCTGAGAACATTCCCACAGCAAATCCCTTTTTCTCTATTTCTATTATGCTAATAACAAGAAGTTAATGTAAGATGTTCCGTGCTTATGGAATATTGCTGGATACGAACAGCAGTGATACCCATTCAGCATGAAGCTTCTCAAATGTATAATCTTATCTGCTGGCTTAGAATTCCAGCTGGCTAGAGGTATTTCTGGGCAAAGTAGTGAATGAAATGCTTTCCCTGGTATGAGACCATCATACAAACCAAAAGGAAATTCAAGAAAGCTAAGTTCATTCTACTCAATTAGATATGATGCTGGTTTCCCTGTTGAAAAACGATTGGAAAAAGACAAAATTAGATTATGACACTGGCAAAGCAAATTGACTGCAAGATAACAAAATACCAGGCAGTCAAGAATGACTTCAGAGTTAAATATGCTCACAGATGTCCAATATCAAGCAGAGAAATTCTAGACAGAACTTAAACACAATTTAAAAATCTGAAAACAGGATTAAGGTAAAAAATCCTCTCTCCCTCTAAGACATGCTCCAATCAAAATTAAGTATCTTATACCAGACTGCTTAACAGAAAAGGGTTAACTTGAAATGTCCGGGAGAATCCGTAAATATGCTTCCCAGAAATGCATTGTATTTAACTCTGTCTTGTACTTTAATTTTTGCTCAACTATCTTTCATAAACCAGCAAAAGACACAGTGCTTAGCTGTACTGATTGGAGTGGAAGTAAAATTTATTAAAAACACCCATTACTCACCATATTTTAGCATAAAATTCGACAGCTTTATATAACAGAATTCCCATTGACATAAACAGAAAGAAATAATGTTAAATACAAAGTTTTAGATATTGTGAGTTTTCTGTTTCCTCCTTCCCCTTAGTAATTCTTGAAACACAGGCACCTAGCCCTACAAACTCAAAGAACACAGAAAAAAGAAATCATGACAGTGCATTAGACAACTTCGTATACCTACAGGATATAATTTATATGGGTTATGAAGTTAGAATTAAAATAGTACTTTCATTAGAAAGATATACATGAGAGTGACAATACAATCTTAACACTACTCTCTAGATGCCATCATAACAGATAGTGTGACCAACAAAGCTGCCCAAGGTAGCAGGGACAAGTGTTAGATAGATTCATGTATAGTTGGAAACACACGTTCCTGTTGTAACGAATACAAAGACAGCTTATTTCTTCTTGTTTCCATCCAATAAATTTCTCATTTATGTTTCACCCTAAGGTTATTTGCTTTTCATTATCATCAGTGGCGTAGAGTTTTTTGGTTCAATTTTAAAAGGAAACTGTCTAGATGAATACTGTACTCTCTGGGCTAATTCTTCTAGCTTACTCTTCCTCATACATAATCCATCTAGTCTGAGCCTTTCCTTGTAAAACAGGTGATAAACCAAGTAACAACATGCCTTCTGGGACAAAGATTACATCACTGACTTTTTACCTTAAAACATCAATCACTCTACTTCAGTTCTCCATGACAACTACTAGTTTCCTAAAGCCATGAAGAAAAACATTGAAAGACATTTTATATAATCTCAGAGCTGCTTCATCAGAGACCTAGAAATGAGACATTTTGCATCTCTTTGATTTCTCATGGCTTAATCTAAGTATTTTAACTGCTCCCTGCACTTTCTGAATCTTATGCAAAGAAGGAGAATCAGATTTGCAGGTCATTATTATCAGTCACATTAATCCATTTCACCCTGCATTCACTGCAATTGTCCAGTTCTGGATGCCAGTCAGCTAAGCAGCCATCACTCTCACAAGGCATGGTAAGGCAGCTGTTAACTTCTGGTTAGAGCTATTGACCTCTGTCCAGAAGCAGCTTAGTTCTATTTAAATATGAAATGATGATTTTAGCACTTTTCAGTAATATTTCTGATGAAGCTGAGTAAAAGTAAGTGTGTTGCTCATAGAAACTTTAATACATTTCTTCACACAGTAAATTTCTGTAACTAATATAATGGAGAGGATTGGCATGCCACAGAAGAGGCATGCTCATTTTGGTAATTTTGGAGCAACTTATTCTTTTAAACAACATACATGCTAAATATCATTCTTATTTTATACAATGACAAACCAATAAAAGCATAATTTAATTCAAGAACAATTTCCATAAATTTCATGTTTGTGGTTTTCCTTAATAATTTTACATATTAGTGTAATATTTCTAAAAGAAACATTATATATTATATATATATTATATATTATATATTTTTTTTGCAGCAATTTACAAAGTTGTATTTGAACATTCAGTAAGAATCTTTTTTACAGAAAGGTACTATTTGAATGATTTAGAAATTTAATATAAATTATGTACTACTTTTCACAACATGGCTTTCCATAAAACAGTTAATTAAATAAATGAGCATGCGACTGTCAAACAACCAAAACTGCACATAGTTTTGGACTTGTTTTTTTTTAAATATGCCTCTGACCAGGAATACTAAATTTTCTAGATTGTTTATATTCAGATCTAATATTGAAATAACTCCATTTATACCCATACATATGTCAGAGAGAACACCGTACCAACAAGATTTGTATATTTAATCATAATACTAATCAGAAACAGTAGTGCAAACTTATCATTCCTAACCTCTGTCTAGCTATCTAAAACAGGAAGAACTGCAGTTCTGCATTGTATTTGTACATAAAATTCATCAGAATAACTGCTATTACCTTTACAGCAAATGAGAACTGGCTTTTAGACATATGATTAACATACTGATTAATACAGAGAAATTAAAAGAAATACTGCTGATTCATGTTAAAATGCAACCTTTTGCAGAAAGGTAAAACTAAAAAAGCACATGCATCTCAAAGTTTAAATTAATTGTATCAGAACCATGTTTCTGGTCTAACTTAAGGTTTTTCTACCAGTCACATGTTTTTGCTATGATCCCCCTCTCTCTTTCCTGCAAAACAGATTCTCATTCTTGAATCTGCTCCTCATCTCCCTAGAGATTGCACTGATAAGATCCTCTTTGATATATTTTTCCAAGAATAATTTCACCACCATCCCTATTCTTTCTCCTTAGTTGCAGAAACCTGGAATCATTCAGATTCCCTGGGATTTTGTGGCCTATTCTGTAATTTTCAACTTCAGGGATACTCTTTTTTGGCCAAAAATCTGAAAGTGAGAAAATCCATTTCTTGTGATGCTAGAGAATCCAGCCTGAAGGAGCAGAGGGAAAACAGCATACAGAGAGAGAATTTCTGTTTCTCCTCCAGTACTTCTCTCTTGTATGCATGCAGGGATGTAACTTTGTTTGCATGGTTCCATTACCTCATTTTATGACAAGAAGGCACACACTTTTAAGTGGCTTTACAGAAATACTCTGCAGGAAAGCATTACCAAAGAACCACGTATGCATCTGCAATAGGTCTTCTGATAGCAAGAGATACTAGACTGGCATCTTACAGTTAAAAATTGCTTCATACAGACTGGTATGCAGTTAGAGTACTGTACCTCTGACTTGGCCCTCAGTTTACGCTGCTGCTTGTGTAATGCAGGAGTGCCACATACGATTTCCACATCACAGTGAGACTGTGAGACAGCCAAATATATTGGACTAGAAGTCGACTCTTTTCTTGAAATAAACCATCATTTGCCTAAAGGAAAACTGATTGCAAACCAGACTGAAAACAAAATGTCTATGCCACATTTTTCAAAGACTTCATAATTCAGCATACAGTGCTGGGCTGGTTTGTTGTAGGGGTGGCTTGGTGGGGGTTTTTATTTGATTGTTTTTAATGGTTTGTGAGCATGATGGGTTTTCTTATTTTTTCACCTAAAGTGGTTTGCTAAAATTTAACCCAATATGTGCCAACTTCATTAGGTATCTTACATGTGATACAAGCTATTGCATTGCAGATCTTTTCCAATCAACACAATTGTTTTTATAAAATAAGCTCATCCCTTCTCTAGGCTTTATGTGAATTTGGGAAGTACCCAAAGAGGACAAAGAAAAAACACTACAGAACAGTGGAATGCAAATGACTGTCCCTATCAAAAATGAAGATGACACCATGACCAACCAAGGGGCTAGAATAATTTACTGTTTGATATTTGCATACAGTTTACAGAATTTCACACCTCTCTGCAGGGCTTCCAAGCCTATCCTACTGAAATAAAGAAAACTTAATTTTCATTTATAATGATTATTGTTTTACTGTTATTCATAGTCAAGTCATAGCATTTTAAAGTGTGCAGTTACAGCGTAAGTTGCCCACTCCAAGAAGGAAACAAAGTTGAAATAGATAACATTTCAAACAAGCTACAACAAACAAAAATAGGATGGGGACAGGAGAAAGGGGGAAAAGAAATTAGCTCACATTTCTTGCTAAAGCTCTAAATTTAGTTAGTTTCCTCAACAAATGACATTTATAAGACTCAACAGAAATATTCCAAAAACAATAATAATCAATTACCTTCAAAATTTAATCACCCTATAGGAATACACATCAAAGAAAAAAAAAATAAAGGGCTCCAGTGTAACTGGCACTGTCAATCTATTTTCCATTTCATGTCCTTCTATTCACAGTTAGCATCCAGATTGTCACTCACTGGTTAAGAACATGTTTAACTTTCCTCCACAGCAATAAAACCCAAACAGTGAGGAAGCACGTCAAAAAAGGATATTTAAGGCCTTCTTACTGACATTCTGACTAAATTAACATATTTTAATTTGTCCTGTAGCATACTTCAGTGCCGTGTTTAAAGTCAGTCGTGCAAAATCTATTTCTTGTAATTAACATCAAACTGCCAATAGGAAAACAGAAGGAGGATGTCTGCAGATAAAAGCAAGCATTCAGTCCTTTCAAATGTGTTCAAGGGCAGCAGCAGTTTTAAACTCAAGTATAAATTTGGATTATTTTTATTTCTGTATTCATTAGCATAATCTACCATTGTTTTCTTCAGATAAAAACTTCAATACCTTTGAGAGATAATCCACTCAGAGAAGAACAAGACTAACATCTGCTCTGAATTATTTTGCAGGGCTAAAGGATATTGACAACAATATCATTTTTTATTGCATATTTCTTTCTTTCTCACACCTGGATCTACTTTATGAAACAGAGTATAGGACTAAGATCCTGGAGTAAGCTCATTTTAATTTGTTGTCATCTAAATGAGTCAGTTGCACTGAAAGCACCTTTTAAAGCATCTTCACTTTCCATTAGAACTGCATAACATTTTTTAAGAGAAAATTTTGTGAGCCAGAATGTTTACAAATTTGTCTTAAAAATGAGCAGCTTTTCCTTCAATTAGAAATAGTTTACCACAAATACAAAAAACTCTGCAAAAAAGCAAAGGAAATTTACAGCTACCCTGTAGAGCTGCAGCAGAAACAACTGCTGCACATACGTATCAATGGAAGTTTGAAATATTATGCCTTGTAACTTCATTAACCTACCTTTTCCATCAACACTGATTTTCAGTCTGCAAAAAGTTCTTTTCATGAAAGACATAAAATTTCACTGTTTGTTGGAAAGAAAATATTTAATGGTATTTAGACTGGTAAGATTACAGGATACTTATGATACTCAGAAAGGTTCCCCACACTTACATAACACTCCTTTCTCACTCAGCTGTTGTACAAGCTGCATTCCCTACAGACACGGATAATTAATTACTTGATCCAAACATTTAGAAATCCTTAAAGAGAAAGCATCAGCAATCAAATGTTACACTTCTTACAATAACATACTGGACTGAACAGGCAACCACTTTACTTTGTGTAGCCAGGAGACATTAGAAAATCCATGAGGTATGGAAGGGCTTTCACACCAGCAAAGATCTAAAGACAATTAAATTTGATCTCTTCTGCAATTGATTGAGGCAGAAATGGAATAAGACAGCAAGCTCATGTCTGTCCTGCCAACTCTGCTTTTCTAAATTAGGTGTGCTGCCCTTCAAATGAAGGGGGAAAACAAACAAACAAAAAAAAACCTTAGCCTGACATCCTCACCTGGATTTGTTAAGAGATTTTTACCTATTAAAGATCATTAGGTCCCTAATAAATAATCAATATTTTTCTGAGAATTAGAATTATGCATTCCTTCTGGTTATTTTTTTTTTGAGATAAAAAGTACTGTGAAAAGGTATCCTGACCTACCAGTAGGAGAAATTAAGTTATATATGCTAAAAAGTCCCAATCAAAAATCTCAGAGCAAACCAAAACCGAAACAAATCCACGAGAACACCACACATCCATCTAACAATAGCAACACTCAAACTTCCAAACCCAGAAATTAGCAGACTGGAAATTTGCACCCCTGAATGCCATGCAAATACCTGTGGTATGTTTTACAGTTCTAATTAAAAGTTTTCCCTCCATCACATAAAAGCAAAATCCCTAACAATTACTAATGGTCAGGAGTTGTTGGTTTGTTTTTTTTTCTCTTTCTGACAGGTACATGCCTTTTATTTTCATTATTAGTTCAACTTCAGGTTTGAAGCCTTTGCCCTAGCACTTATTTCTGTAGTTTGTATACCAGAAGGGCAGATATGGGAATCCTACAGCAGGTGAACCAAGGTTGGTAAGCCACTAACCAAATCAGCAGATTTTTTTGCCTCCGTATGCCGTGTCTTGGCAGAATTACACAGCAGTTCTGCAAAGCTGGAAAAACTGAAACATGTTCTACCACAATGCATAAGTATACAACAGGATAAAAGTAAAAAAAAAAAATCTTCCACTGCATGCAGAGCTTACTCTAACTTACACAGCCTCATTTGACCCAGTCCTATTAAAATCAATAATTTTTAATTGCTAGATAAAAGTTATTAATGCTTGGTTCACAAATCAGTAACACTTAAAAAACAAACTATGCATGACAGATCCATTAAACCATTCAGCCATTTATAAACTTCATTAAATTGCCCATCTGCCTGAAAGATGCATAAGCTCAATTTGGGAAATCACCATATACAGAAAAGCCCCCAAAGTCTGGATAGTGATTTCTGAGAGCAACAAAAAATTCCTTTTCAAGATAATCAAAATTATAATTGTGTTTTTGTACAAGAGATTTGTAACTAGACAATTCCAAACGTCATTAATGCCTCCTGTGAGACATTCAAGATGCACAGAGAAATGAACAAACACGCATAAGTACGCTTTTGATTTTTGACTGCACAAAATAAAAATCTGCATAAACTCATCCAACGCTAAACAAAATAGATGCTTTGGGCAACAAGGCCTTCATTTATGCAGGATAAATAAACTTAATAAATACAGATGATGGTATTTATGAACCGCTTGCCATTAGCCAGGAAAGAATCATCAGAAACAAATGCTGTCAAATTATGTACTGTGTTATCTCAACAGAAAAGCATCCAGATTAAATGATTACAAACGAATTGTGGCTCTCAACAGTCATTGAAAAGATTCTGTAGGCTTTTTTTTTTATTCTGTTTAAGAAAGAAATAGAATATACCAGAGCTTCAATGGAAACTGAAATGATTTTCTGCTTTACTTCATGTCTAAAGGAAGGACAGAATAGCATTTAGAACTCTTTAAACATTTCTGATATTGTCAGGGTTGCCAAATTAATAGGACAGGACAAAACCTTTGCTCCTCACATATAAAGCTTTGAAGGCATCCGTTGCTAAACTTATTACAGGAACCTTTTTTTTTTTCTCTAGGTCATGTTATGACACGAAAATTAAACACTCACTGGGATTCCTACACGTAAGAAGCAGTTTAGAAAGACCAACACTCAGTTTGGAACAAAACACATGCAGTAAATAACTAAATCAACATTCTCTAACTCATCTCCCAGAGAAATGACTGTAAACTACTATCTACACGCACTGTCTGACTGTATGGGGTTTTACGTGCCAGAACTCCAGGTTTAAAATTCTCTTACAAGTGGCAATTGTAATTTTCTGCTTTGGTCATCTCACAGTTTTCCTAACTTTATTCCTTACAAGTACATCAAATTTGGTACCACCGGACAAGAAGGAATGCAGGGAAATGTGCAAGAACGATATATTTTCCAACTTTTCAGCAACTAATGTGTGTGTTTTCTATAGTTCATTAATTATAATAGCTGAGGAAAGCAACCGTGAGCTAACTGTTCAAGTTTCTTATCGAGTTGTTTAATGTATCACTGCAACATATTCACGCTATTTCAAGTAGAAAGTAAACAGCTGATTTTTGAAAGTAAACCAATGTGGAAACTGATATTTACTCACTTTTAGAAGTTTTCTTTCCCATTTATGAGGACAAATTTGAATACATCATTTGAAAAATTTTAAAATAACATAGCTTCAGCCATAATTCACTTTAATCTTAAAAAAAAAGTAAACCAAACTGAGATGCATAATAGAAAAGTAATAATAATAAAAAGGAATGAAAAACTAGAATGTATTTAATTTGCTACATGAATAAATACGTTCTTAGTATTTCAAGTTTACTCACAGTTAATATACTAATTTTTGAACCTACTTTAAGCATCTTACGAAGCACAATCCATACAATTTTGGCATAAGCACTTTTATAATTTGACATAAAGAGAATAGAGTCTTGCAAAGCATAGGCTACCCATTGGTCTCCGTCTCCAAAATTCTTTACGTGTTCATATGGGAAAGGGATGCAGCCTACAGCCATCAGCATGATGTATACCTAAAAAGCATTTCATAGGGTGGGCAAGCCAAGAAAGATTGGCTAGTACAGAGCTTGTGGAAATACAATCTTTGTATTTTGACTCCATAAGTACTCAAAAGCAAAACTGCTCATCTACCGCAACCAATTCAAGGAACTATGTGAAAGATAAAAATCTGTTTTCATATTAATTATGCACGACTGAAGTTTTCATTTTTACAGCAGAGTTGTATTTGAGTTTCTCGAATGTAGGCAGCATTGGAATATGCGGATACTCCTTTTTGCTACCATAGCCACATTCCAAATTAATTCCAACTAGGGTGAAGTGTAGAATCTCAATTATTTGAAGTTTTTCCCACATCTAGCTTTCTTGCCACATGATCATAAATTGTGCTTCAGCAAATGAGCAGGATTTTGAGATGGGTTTCAGATGCCTTCAAGATGACCATTACTCTTCTGAGCTGAACTCTCCTCAACCTCAGGGTAACCCTGTCCTTTCGCATTGGTAAAGCACTTCTGTCAAGTCAGAAGGCCTTCAATAATGAAACTGCTATTTGAAAGATACAAGGAGCTGAAGGCAAAAGCCTGTATTCTGCAATTTCAGAATAAAACCCCTATGACAAAAATTTTAATATTAATAATCAAACCTGAGAATAGGCAATGAAGAACAAAACAACTTGGTATTACAGATTCAAATCAGTTTATTTCAACTCATGCTCAGTTATCTACTAAATTGTACTTGTTACACTGACATTACTTTAGTTTGACCAGAAGCAAGTCTAAATATAATAAAACTCAACATCTGTGTGAGTGCATTGCAGACAAAATGAGAGGCACTTTATCGCTCAGTATCCAAAGTATAAAAATGTGGATCCTGTGTTTAGTTAGATCTCTAGTCAATTCTGACACATCTTGAAATAGAACATTTAATTTTCCATTCAGCTTTTTCCTTTTTTTTTCCCTTTAATTTAAATATAGTGATGAATTATATTATCAACTTTAGATAACAAAGATTTAACTTTTGACTTTGAATGAGAGCCAGTCTCAATTTTTTCTGATGTTGCACATGAAGCAGTAATATGTTAATGTCAAGGTCAACATTAAAATTTTGCTGCATTAAACTCTGCCTCTATAAAGATTTCCTTACCCTATCAGTGATATAAATAGTGCAGCTGAAGTTTGTTATCACTCTGGGTTACAGGATGCTAAAGTAAGCAGGGGTGAAATTACCATGAATTCTCTAGAGAGTAGAAAGCATCTATCTTTACCTTTGTATAATTACTTAACTGCAACAGTAACTTTCCCAGCTGGTAAGGAAACAGGCTCCAGGTGTAGCTAACACTGCAGTTAATGACAGCACACTTAATTTGACAAAACTTTCCTAGATAGCAATCCTAGCTTTTTCAAGTTTACAGATTTTGAATACCTAGGGTGTGTCAGCATCAGGTATGACTTTCAGATGACACTGATTCACTTGCAAGTCCTCTTTCTAGATACTGTGCCTACTGCACGAATCAAGCTGTAATTGATAGGGTCACTAAACAGCCTTATCACTAACAGCTTTGTTAGTCATTCCCAGGTAAAAAGGCAAAAAACTGGCCTGCTCTAACTGATACAGTATTACCTCTTATTCTCAGCAATCACCCTTCTGTCTATGATAAACCACAGAGACAGTTACTTCAAGGAGACAGGAACGGAAAAAATAGATTGCTTTCTGTGGCAAGACAAGTTTGTACTCTTAATCCCTCCCAGAAAGCACATTTTACAATGCAGGCACAGATTGCTCCTTGGAAGTCACTTACAGGTTCTCCAGTCTCCAGTTTATAAGATGGCAAGACAAGGCTTAGCACTTTCACAGACTGGAAACATACTTCAGTGAACCACTCCCTACTGATTTAGCAATGCTTTTCACCACAAACTTCTCTGGCAAAGATGTGCTCTAGATAAACCTAGGAAGGGGGTTTGGGAGGGTATAAATAATAAAATTCCACTTGCAAAAGCATATGCTTGTTTAATTGTTGCTTCCATTATAATTCTATGCAGACACTCACAGCTTGTTCTTAAAAATTAATAATAAAAAAACCCCAAACATTTAAAATATTAACTAAGCTAAGTACCAAGTCTTATCCAAGGACTTTTATTATCCTTTATTTTCCTATTACCTGACATCCCTTTTTGTTAGCATATACCCAGGAATTTGCTTCAGAAAGTTACACCACACTTGGATTTTGTTGTTGGGATACAAATAACATTGGCTATCTCTCAGAGTTCTCGCCAACGTGACACAAAATAGTGATGAGAAAGATGATGCAACTCATGCTGTCTTTTAGAATAAGTGCACTTCTAAATCAGTGTTCACCACTTTGTGTTTTTCTTTCTCAGCTGTTCCCAAACGAAGCTGATCTCTCTAGTCTGTGCCACATAATTAGTGTTCTACAGAGGACTCTTGTATATTGAAGTCAGCTTAACTTAAATGCTCTGTTGTTAATACTGTTGTATGCATGCTACAGTGGCTAATAGATTGTTTTCAACTGTAAAAACTGGAACAGAATTAGCCTGAACTTTTCAACTGAATTATTTCAGTTTAATACTCAGTAAGTCAAGGTGACAGATTTCTGTGCACCTTTATTCCATTCCTTTTAACTTGTTCAGTCTATGCTACTGTATAGAAAGTGAATTCAGAAGTTTTTCCTATCATATGAACTTCCAACCATGTGTTAACTTACGCAGGTAACAGAAAGTTACATTGGGATAGGTCTCCTACGATAGATATTCATGGTGTGCAGTATAATACCAGAGAGATCGTCCAGCTAGCATTAGTTTCAAAAGCAGTCTATTCTCACGCACACAGCATTTCTCCCCATCTCATTTACCTTACTCAGCAGCAGCTGGGTACTTGTAATTTTCACTTGGAACCTCCCTTTTCAGTACAGTAATACCTGTAGAAGCAGGGATGCTCTTCCTTCCGCCTTTCTCCTCCTGCTGTGCGCGTTTTGTGTGTGTGTGTGTGTGTGCATGTGTGTGTTTTTGGGTTTTGATTTTTTTTTTTTTTACCCCCTCCTTTCTGCCACAGAGGGGTACTGTAATCACATACACAATCTCAGTGTGTTCAATGTCTCATATCATCACAGCATGGAGAACCACAACAAAACAAAACAATACCTCTCACCAGTGATTTGTCAGAAAATATCGCCATGAAATCACTTGCATATAATTATTTTTCTATATTTATAAAAGCTTGTTTCTCAGCTTTCTGAGAACCTGTATACAGTCAGGCAGCTGTTAACTTGCCATCAAGAGCAATTATGGTTCCTGGCCTCTCCATTTGCTATCAGGAGAGGCTAGGAACCATAATAATAATAATGCCCCATTCCTTATCCTACTGTATCTCGAGGAAAAGCACTAATGAGCTGTGCCTGTGTACTCCTTTGGATATGAACATTGCTTGAAATGTTCTGTTTAGTGCCCCAATCCCTTACAGGCGCATGCTTTTTTGAGGAGAATGGTGGTTAATTTTCAGGGATGGACAGACACTCAAGTTCAGCCATTGAGTCTCTGGTATATATAGGTTGAGAATTATAAATATTTAAGATTAAATAAATCACTTGTGTAACTTTAAAGAGCTCACCTTAAAAGAAAAGTCAATGAGTAATTACAAGACTACAAGACAATTACTACAAGAATATTGGAGAAGGATTTTTTACAAGGGCATGTAGCAATAGAACAAGGGGGAATGGCTTTAAACTGAAGGAGAGGAGATATAGATTAGATATTAGGAAGCGGTTCTTTACTGCAAAGGTAGTGAGCCACTGGAACAGGCTGCCTAGAGAAGCTGTGGCTGCCCCATACCTGGAATTGTTGAAGGCCATGTTGATGCGGGCTTTGAGTAACCTTGTCTAGTGGAAGGTGCTCCTGACTGTGGTGAGGAGCAGAACTGGATAATCTTTAAGGTCCCTTCCAATCCAATTATTCTATGATTCTATGAATTATACACCATTTTGAAAAACAGGCTTCTCAACTTAAGGGACAGAATTATAAGCGCTTTCTTTGACAGAAGTTCACTTTCAAAATATTATAACATCCTCTTTCAATTTTCTTTCAAAAAATGTTGTACATTTTGACAACAATGACAATTTTTGGTGATGTGAGCTTTCACCATATCAGAGAATAGCTGTCTACAGCAGAAGTTTCTGATGACAAGGTAGTCATTCATACAATATAACCTTCACTTTCATTTCATCAGAAAAGTTACACCCAGCCATAATCTGAAGCCAAACATCCATAAATTGGAATCACAAGTGACATGTTACATAAACAAGCTGTCTGCAAGCAAAATATGAGGAACTTGATCTTCATGCAACAAATAGCATGTACCTCTGAAGTGGGAAGCTGTGCAATCAGTACCCTGAGAGAGCTCCTTTGCCTTCAGTACAAACTCCCTTACACCCTGCTGTATAATATGACTATTAATTTACAGAATTGCAGTTAAAAAAAAAAAAAAAGTAAATCAGACCACCTTTTTAAGGACTTAAGGGTTTATCAGGCTATTAGGGCAACTGGGCCATAGGTCTGATCTTCCTCCACATTCACACAAAACAAAGCAGGTAACCGGCATTGAAGTTCAGATACTGACTAAACTGAGCTCCAGTCAAATAACCACAGATTGCTTTTGCAGATTGATTTGCACATAATTAATCTGAGCTATTCAGAGATGCGGCACAAAGCATATGGTACCTCTTATTGGACAGTATCATATTCTCAAATTAGTAGTAGTACATAAAACAGAGCTAGGCAAGGGGGCAGAGGTAGAAGAACATAATAGATGACAAAATGAGTAGAGATTAGCTTATCAACATGAATGAAAATTTCCCAGTTTCTCATTTTCCATCAAAACACCAGTTCATTGCCAGTGACAGGAACTACTTCTGTCCTGCAGAAAGGTGTTGGCTGTCTAGTTCACCAATTTTATTCTGTTATCTTGGGAAAATCTGACTTTCTCAAACTAAAAAACTGCCCCATAACCGTTACTGCTTATAAATTTACTCTTGGCTGGGGCATTGTTTATTTTTTCTTATAATAGCTGCCATGCCAGTTAGAGAACTGTGGGGGTAGAAGTACTTGGTAATGGCACATGATGTGTTAGTAACTGCACACAGGCCCGACTATGCTAAAAAGTCATTTAAACACAAAAAGAATGACGTTCCATGTATAAACGTATCATGTTTTGGCAACATACATGAACTCTAACTAATCATGCAAATCTATGTTCCCCAAAGTTTTAAAACATTAGAATTTTTAGCATTCCTTGTAAATGTAAGCTGCTCCAGAACATAACCAATGAAAACTTGCTTCTTTTCTCATTTTGCCTTTTTCTCTGAAACAGTTGCCCACATCCTGCTTTTTGTCATGCTTTCAGGGATCTGTCTGCCAGCAGACTGTAACTTCAGAGCAAACTATATCAACAATAAGCAACCCATTCAAAAATATAACCCTGCAAACCAACACCCTGCTCCCATTTCAAGTTCCTCTCATAGAAGAAAAAAAACAAACCTCTCAAAACCCCCATTTTCCACAAGTTTTATTTTTCCAGAAAGCAGGTTTACAATACCAGAGCTGCACACAAAGCCACTGCAGAGATACCTCACACAGAGGTACGGTGGTACCTCCAACACAAATATGTTCATTGTCCACAGCAGGTGACATCACAGAAACTGATAGATCTTTAACTTACACAGTTAGGAATACAGGGCTTGCATGAACCAGGTGTTGGAATTATTACCTCAAATCCATCATAAAGTTGTAAATATTCAGCATACCTTAGATTGCAAAGGTATGTATATCATTATTTTTTTTTTTTTTTTTTTTTTTTGTGAAAAACCTACAGAACTTGAATATAGAACTGTGTGTTCTACATTCCAAGCATAGAGCGGAAGTCTTTAGTCTCTAGAAGATCTGATTCTTAAATCAGTTAGGAAGAGTAAAGTGTCCGCCAACAAACAGCATAGCCAGTTCCCTTACCAAAATACTTTTCTAAGGGAAACTAAGTTGAAGCCTAATACTTCTTTCTAGAGCTTGTTAAGTGACAATGTATTTCTTTCTTTCATGTTAAAACTCCTATAAACTGTAGATTCAGTTCCTGTTCACCTTGCTAGTACACCACCATTCAGGTGTTTGTGTTGATAATGTAAATAAAAAATGTTATTTTTGCTGAAACAAAGAAGTCCATTAATTTGATCAATTTTCTCCATTCCATTCCTTAAGTCTATAAACTTTCTACAAATTACACAAATATAGATATTTTGCAACTTTGCGTACCTATATTCAAATCTGCATTGATTTCTGTCACAGATAGTTTCTTATATTCATGTAGGGCACTTTTATTAAATTTGTCCATAACTGAATACTACACTTTGAAATTTCATAGCATTTGCTAACCTCCCTCGTAATACCAAGTCCCTAGTCTGCATTATATTGATATTTCAAAGGTGCAGCTGTCCTTTCATAACATCTAAATTTCATAATTTATGGTGAATATTAAGCATGAACTATCCAAACCTTTTGGTTTTGATCACAAATTTGAAGAAGTAAATATTAATAAAATGAAGGCACACAAGCAATTTTTGCAGACAAATCAGCAAACTGCTGCATACCTGGCTGTGCACAAAAACATTTTCATCATCTGCTATCAAATGTTCTTTATATGCATTTTAGTATTTATACTTGCAATACTTAAGCGAACCAAAAAGCTCCAGCATTTTTAGCCATTGTCGTGGTTTGAGGCGTAAATCAATCTGCCTGCCCACTCACTCCTCCCAACCTTCTTTTCCCCCCCACTT
>JASSUY010020931.1:0-11281 GCA_032466535.1 Forpus xanthops
CGTGGCCCTCCTCTGGACTTGTTCCAACAGTTCCATGTCCTTTTTATGTTGAGGACACCAGAACTGCACACAATATTTAGACACATTTATCACAATTTCATTATAAGCAAGGCCCCTGGCCTTGTTCAAGTGACAGAGGGAGCTTAGTATCCCCGCCATTTCAGGAGTTGGCACAATAAATAGCAAGAGGTAAAACACCTGACAGAGCTAGATGAAGGCATGTAAGTGGTAAATGAAGAGTATCTATACTCATGGAACAGTGCATAGCTCCCTGCAGAAGTGAAGACCTGAGAGCCAGTGCACTCTCAGAGGTGGAAGCTTGGCACCAAGCAGAAAGCTGATTCGGGGGGTGTGTATGTGTGTGCTAGAATGGTATGCTATGGAGCAGGCTTCAGCTCTCAGCCTTGGGAAAATCACACCAGCTCTCTTTCTACCCACCACGCCGTGGGCACATCCACATTCATGTTTTGGTGTGGATCAAGGGCACGCTTTTGAAGTGAATCTCCAGATCAGCCTCACCTGGCTGCTGTTTACTCAGCACTGGTGAGTATACAAAGTGGGTGAGGAGGGCACTGGGGCAGAATTCAAGCTCCAGGTCTGCATATGATGTGTTCCGAGTGCTCTTGGGGCACTCAGTCTATAGACCCAGGTTGGAGTAAATCTGAAAAATAGAACCCTGTGAAAAAGTGTGAACATATTCAGGTCCTCAGCACCAACCAATCGGATCAGACTAATCCACATTATTCACTAATATAGGTGTATACCATGAGGATATAGCCTAGAGGTAGTCAGGGTAGCATGGCTCTTTTGGGGGTATGCCTTTATTTCTTCCTTGTGAAACACATTATTGCACATATTCTAGCACTCAGCCTATATTTAACCTAATTCTTTGATTTGAAGCACTTTTCCTTAAAGAATATGCTTGAAATGTTAGTATGGGAAACTCAGTCTTGCTAGATACATTCCAATCCATTTTCTATCCCTTGAGAAAATAGGCATTTTCAGTAGTGTTCAGATTTTAAGACTTTGCGTTATGGGAGAAATGGAAGGTCTTCTAAAAAAAAAAAAAAAAAAAAAAAACCAATAAAGTGGTTAAGTAATTTAATTCTGAACATGACTATTGTTACTATTAAATGGTGTAAACACAGGCTGAGTGCAATAAACCTCATTTCCATTTAGCATTAATAATATTAATGATCAGTACTTAAATCACGTACCATGTTCCAGCACTGAAGAGGAAGCATTACAAACGAGATTTTGCATGTCTGGTGCTGACACAATTTAAACCTGGCATAAAATTGTCTTCCCTGTGATGGAATTTATTCAAGCTGCAGGGCGGAGAGGAAGAAGCCGAATAGGAAATCTCTCTTTCTCCCAGAGGCTCCGTGTGCACCATCCCTCCTCGCCCCCAGAAGGCAACCCCTCCCCAAAACTTTCCCACTGAAGACACTCTGGGAAAGGACCGGAGCTCCTGTCTCTCTGTTCGCATTACCCCAGCCGGGATGAGCTGATGGGTGCTGTGGTCACATTTACCCCCGCTGTAGACCAGGCTCCCGAACTGTTGCTATCAAAATGCTGTATCAGCAGCTCGCATGCAGACAGACACACACACGCCCACCCCCATCAGCCCATATTTTCCCATGTAAGGGTTGCAGCCTTCCTCTTTCCTTCTAACACTCCTTCCCCGCCAGCTTTTTCCTCTTCTCCTGCCCTCTCCCCCTTCTCCGGCCGCGGCCCAACCGCTCCCCACATCCCGCAGGCAGCCACCGAGCCGCGGCTGGAGGAGCGGAGCCCGGCGCCGCAGCAGCGCTCCCGGCCGCCCCAGACCGAACGGCCCCGGCCGGACTCGGAGCGCCGTGACCCACTGCTCCAGCCCCCGAGAACAGAGATCCACCGCCCCAGCCCCGGCCGTGCTCGGGAAGCCGGGACCCCCACCCCGCTCCGACCCCTCGGAGCCGTGACCACTCTCCGCCGTTGCCTGTCAGCCGCTTCCGCCGCGGGGCCGCTCGCCCCCGGCCCCGTCCGCGGCCCCGCAACAGCGCCGTCCGCGGCAGGTCCCGCCCGGGGAGGCGGCGGCGGCGGGAGAAGGGGGAGGAGAGGCGGCGGAGTGCATTGAATCCCGAGGAATCAAAAGGGGGAAGAGAGGAACGTGCGGAGGAGGGGAGGGAAGGACGGGCCGGGCTGGGGAGAGTCCCTGTCCCGCCCGCCTCAGAGCGCCCGCGTCGCCTTCACGCCGGGACCGCGGGGAGAATAGCTTGGGGCGGCCGCCACCCGCCGGCCCCGCGCCCCGGCTCCGCTCCCATGTGCTCCTGGCAGCAGCGACGAGCACCCTTGGCGCACGGCGTGTCAGTAAGTAGCCCTTCGCCTCCCCGGCACCTTCCCGGACCCATGCCGGCACCCCCGTCACCGAACCTCTCTTGCTTCTCGCAGACCTCTGCTCTCTCGGACCTCTGAACCCTCTTCCTGTCACGGAGACCTGACCTACCGCACTCCCTGCACGCTGCATCTCCTGCATGACTCCGGTTCCCTGAGCCCTCAGAACCTCCTTTCCTCCCCGACCCATGCCCACCCTGCGCTGCCACATCTTCTGCGCTCCTGGACCTTCTGCCCCTCCTGGATCCTTTTTCTCCCCTCCAGCCTGCATCACTTGTCCGTTCCACCGGACCCTCCAGACTCCCTTTTCCTCCCGTATCCCCAGTCCTCTTATCCCCTTGCCTTCCCGCATCCTACCCCTCCCGGGCCCCCGTTCTTCCCGGATCTCCCTGCCACCCGGACTGCTTTCCCTTCCCGGCCCCTCTTGTCTTCCCCACTCTACGTCCTTCTGGCCCCCCGGAACCGCTGCCCTCCCGGTACCTCTGCCTTCCCAGCCCTTCCCCTCCCGCATTCCGCTTTCTCTCCCGGACCCTCTTTCTCTCCCAGCCTGCTCCTCCCGAACCCCCTGTTCCCTCAGCCCCTTCCCTGAACCCCCGCATCCTCTGCCCCCCTCATCTCCTGCACTTCCTCCTCCGTTCCCCTTCGCACCCTCCCGGCCCTGCGGGCATGGCGCCCGCACACCCCGCAGCCTTTCCCTCGCATCACCCCGGCGAGTTTTGGTTCCCGGCAGCCGCCTTCCCTCAGGGGGAGCCGGATCTCTCCACCGCCCCCTCCTACTCCTGGAGGGCCGGGAGCGGGGTTTCGGGACCGGAGGGCAGAGCCCGCCTTCCCGTAGAGTGCCCGGCTGCGATCTGGCAGCCTCCCTGGAGGCAAAGCTGCTGCCCCGCCGCACCCGGCGGGTTGCGGAGTCCTACCCCTAGAGCCTCCATGTTGTGCCTTATTTCAAGCCGTATCTCCTCCTGTGATTTAGGGAATGATCTTCCCCAAGTGCCGTGACCCACTTTGCCTTAGACATGTGGTGCCACTCCAAGACACAGGCAGATTCTTCTCAAGAAGATGTCCCTGGAGGGATGGAGGCACCCTGTGCCCCTCTCTCAGGTTTTTGTCCCCAGGGTTCTGGTGTTTTGCAGGTTGAAAGGTGTATCTGTAGATAGGTGTATACTTGAGTAGCAACATAGGCCTTTTTTAACATTATAGAAGAGAATTGTTTTTCTTTAAAAGTAAACAAAACTTTTGTGTGGTGCACATGCTTGATTTCACTTACAGACTCCTCTACATTCCCTCCTTGCACTGAAGTAGTATTAATTTTATTGCCTGTACATGAATTGAATTCACTGATTAATGTCTAATCATGTTTAGAAGAAAAAGACCCTGTATAAAGAGCTATCAGAATTAATTTGGCAGCAACTGTGAGAAATGATCATGAATTTACAAATACAGTTGGAGTAATGATCTGATGTGGATTTAACAAGGAACACACCCCCAACCTCTGGGTTTCTGTGGCAGTCAAATGCACTTGGTCACACTGCTACTGAGCCTAGAGGCTGGGAGTTGTCTGAGGAGGATGCAGAGGGGTTAGGGCTCCTGGGTTTGTGCAGGAAGAGGCAAAGAAGTTTGGGCTCCTGGACATCAAGTGATAAAAGACTCCTTTTTGTACTTAAGATGCCAGCAACGTAAGGGAATGCTGGAAAAAATGTCACCTCATAATACTTCACTCAGAGGTGTGTTGATGAGGTTTACTTCAGCCACAAAGGTCTTGAAAAGCCTTAGGCACTGCAAGCAGTTTTGCACCGAAGCTGTGGGGGCAGGTATAATGGGAAGCACATTCCTCAGGCATCACAAGAAGGCGGCCTGATAGCTAAGGATAAATGAAACCTCACCTTTTTTCTTTATCCATATGAGAAGGATCAAGATGTACAGTGAGTAGGCAAGTACACAGGGAGCCCCTGAAGGTGGCTGCAGAGCTTTCCTGGATGCACACAGCAGCCTGTGCCAGCCGGACTGCTTCCCACCACTGTCCCACTTATCCAGCAGCTGGTATCACTAACAGCAATACTAGCTGCTGCCTGCAAGGATGGGGCAGTAAATGAAATACCTTAATGAAAAGTCCTGTGGGAAAGAAGAGCACTCTGGCAGGTAAACAATTTTTTTCTTTAATGTCAGTATTACTGAACTTGCATTTTTCTCCTTTTTTGTATGCTATTTAATTATAGGGACCTTTGACTTCGTGATGGGAGGAAACATCCCCCTGGCTGTAAGGATCCAAGCTTCTCCCAGCGCGAGAATTTGTCAAGGCTGAGAGGCTCCAGATTATCCATAAGCAACTCTAAAACACACAGCTGCTTTTCCGTCTCCCCATCGTGAGGGGTCTTGGAGCAGATACAGAGATGGCTTCCAGCCTCACCTGTGCCGGCATTGTCTGGGCCTTTCTCTCCTTCCTCTGTGCCACTGCCTCCTGCGTGGGTTTCTTCATGCCCTACTGGCTCTTGGGGTCTCAGCTGGAGAAGTCGGTTTCCTTCGGCACTTTCCGGAGGTGTTCCTACCCGGTGCGGGATGAGAGCCGCCAGACTACCGTGATGGTGGAGCAGTGCGGCCGCTACGCCTCCTTCCAGGCCATCCCGAGCGCCGAGTGGAGGATCTGCACGGTGGTGACGGGCCTGGGCTGTGGGCTGCTCCTCTTGGTGGCCCTCACGGCGCTCATGGGCTGCTGTGTGTCTGAGCTCATCTCCAGGACCGTGGGCAGGGTGGCAGGAGGCATCCAGTTCCTGGGGGGTAAGTGCTTATGTGGGGAAGGGATGAGGGTGTCTGTGTGGAGACTCCACTGGTGCCTGGGGACAAGGAGGGGATGAGTCAAACTTTCTGCTGGCAAGGGAGGCCACTTGGGTCCCTTGGTGGTTGAGCTGGTTGTCTGGATGTGGCCCAAAGACACAGCCACCTTTGGTCACTCTTGTGCTCGAGTTGCTGCCTGGTCATTGTGCAGCCTTTGATTGTTGCATGGCAAGTTGACTTCCGTGGGCCATTATCTTCACAGTGGTTTTGTGGGCTGTAGTTTACAGCAGAGCTCCGTCAGGATGGTAGTACCTGGAGAAGCAATGCTACTGCACAGCCCAATGGCGCATTATGATTTTGGAGAGGAGAGGCTGTGTTATGTGGGAACATCTTTCTCCTTCCTACCCCATCCCTGGCAGAGCTCTCTCCACCTGTGCTCTCTGCATCTGCATGGATATAGCTCTCTACATCTGCCTGGATCTAGTGCAAGTCTATGGCTGAGGTTTGAGGTGGGGGGATTGCTTATCCCTGATAGGGGTGTCCCGCCGTCTCCCAGAAGCAGCCCTGGCAGGCTGCCTGACCCGTGCTACCCGCTGATGGTGCCACAGGTTTGTTGAGTGCATGGGCCAGACAGTGCGTGGGAGAATTGCCTCCCCTCCTTTTTTTAGCTTGTAATTGTGAGGAGTATTTGTAACTGTGAAGTGTTTGAAGAGTATGAGACAATAAACAGGATCCTCAAGTGTGTTTTTTATAGGGCAGTTTTCCCGGTAAATCATCACTCTCTTGTCATTGGTGACATGTGGCTCACTGGCACTCACTTTTGCCTGGTGCAAGTACCCCACCACACTGTGTGCTTGCTCCCATAAAGGAATGTGTTTCCCTGAGCTTTGGGTGCAGGTGCCAGTGTTCCTGGTGCCCTGCAGTGTACAGTCCCAGCCAGGGACCCTGGCTCACGCTGTGTGAGCAGGCTACAGAGGGACCAAACAAACTTACCCACAAGGGCAGTGTGGATACATCCTGAGCCTGCAGCCCCAAGGAAGCACAGGACAAAAACTCTGCTACTGTCCAGCTCAGGGCAGACAAATGAGACAAGGAAAGGGCCCTCTGCCAAGCCTCCAGCCAGGCAATGCCAGTGCAGTTTACTCCTAGCCACTAGCCGCTCTGCTTCCAACTTTTTGAGTAGTTTACACTTCAGAGCAAGCGAACCCCATCATTTCACCTTTTCCTCAGCCTTGCAATCCACAGGCATTCCTGTGTTTAATCTAGAAGGTGCCGCAGCTGCTGGAGAGTAACTCTGCTGGGAGCTACAGCTTCTTGAAGCCTGCCTCATTATATGATCCAGCTGGGGAGTCAGGGGATGGAGGGGATTTTCTGCTCAGTGACACTTTGCAAGCCCACTCAGTCTGGCTATTCTCACTCAGAGCTATCACAGGCTTGTACTGTAACGCCCCCCTCTTTCCAACTGCTGGCTTGGCTCGACTGGTTTAGAGTTCAGCTCTTTTCTCTCTCGGCGGTGCTCCTCTGCCTGCCCATGGAGCAGGGCTGGCCATGCCTGTGTCTGCTGACAGCCGTCCCCGCAAGCACAGCATCTCCACTGGTGAGCGGCTGGCTGGGGGACATGAGAGGAGCCGCACAACCTGTGACATGGTGTGGGCTGGATGCATGCACCCTTCTCTGAGACAGGATGGTGACTGCTGTGCAGGGAAGTGAGAGGTCTCTTCAGACTCCACCATGTCCATTCCCAGAGCTTGTTCCCAGCTGATGAGGCAGCATTCCATCCCTCCTGGAAGGGCGTGAGCAGGCAGTGCTTGTCCTCTGTAAGTGACAACTCGAGGAAATGTGAGCTTGTGATATGAAAAGAAAATTGCCAACAACTTTGCTTACAGTTCAGAAATTAGTTACACAGCATGTCTAATTTTCAACTCTGCTGCCTTTTATGGTTGTCTCTCATTTCACTCAGCACTGCTGGAAGTGTGTATGAAATGAACAAAGTGAGAACCTGTCAATTCTTGACCTGCTTAAAACCCAACTGTGGAGACATGAGGAGAGACCAGGTGGTGAAAGGCAGTAGTTTGGATGAACTGAGGGGACATATTAGGGTAAAGATCAGATCCTTACATCCTTGATCAGATCCTTAGCTGCTATAAATAAGTATAGTGTCATTGCTTAAATGATGTGACTACATTTATTCAGATGTCTAACACAGGTGCTATAATTATTAGGTTGTTTTATGTCAAGATAGCCACAAGCTGTTCACTTTATTTAGTAACCAGGAATGCCAGCTCTTTGTTCCCTGTACTGCAGCTGTAGGTTTACTTATGTAAACCTACAATGTGTGCTTTGAATATGGCTCAGTGGCAGTACAATGACTGTCATTTTGATTGGCCTCCACTGGGGATCTAACCAAATAAACCCTTCATATATATATATATATATATATATATGTTTATTTTTTTTTTTTTTTGATGGGGGAATGAACCCCCTTCTATCTTTATACGAAGAAAAAAACCTGGGGTAGTAAGCAGCCCACTGAGTGATGTTATTTTGTGTTAGGGCAAGGAGATGGCTAGGTAGTTTCGCTTTCTTTTTGTCTGTGTCACTTGCATCAAGACCCTGCTCCTGTTTTAGTGATGGAGGATGAGCATTGGAATAAACCGTTTTTCTCTCCAAGCTAGAAACCACCATAAAGACATGCTCAGGGTAGCTAGTTTATGGCTTTAGTAGTGTATCATGAGTCTAGGATCCAAGTAATTTTCTCAGCATGATTTAAAGACATGGACTTGGTGAAGACCTACGCTAATTGTCAATGGAGTGTTGTGGGAGGCCCATGAGTGGGTGAAATTTGCAGGCCTCTGAAGCTGTGGTGAACCAAAGCACTAAGGCTGCTAAAACTAACTTACTTCAACACTGGAAGCATTTTTACTTCTGGGATGAGGTGGCGGAGTGGTTTGCTTACCAGAGGCGATAGGCAGACAGCCCGATCCTTTCCTTCTATCAGTGTGAAGGGAGTAGTAACTCCCAAGTAGGTCAGTGGAATAGCACCTGTATAAAGGCAGTGCAGCCCACACTAGCGAAACGGTGCCAAGGTTTTACAGCTGGGATTTCCCCGAGTTGTATGTGGCAACTCATGGAGTGAATTATTCATGCGTGCTTATATCACAAATCTGCTCTTCTCATAAAAATTGAATGGCAGAACCTGCAAGAACTGCAGCTCCACACAGAGTTAGAATGGATCTTTAGATATTGGTGGATCTTGCACACTTGGTCTGTATTTGCTGTTTCAGATAATCCTGGCTACAGAGCATGCATGTATTTTAAGATGGCTCGGGGATGATACACATTGAGTTTCTGTTCCTACTAGGAAGATTGTATCATAGACTTTTCATCCCATTTGCAATGATAGGAACCGCTTCTTTTCCCATGCATGATCACGTGGCAGATGTGTAGTTATTACAGCAATTGCTTAAATGAAAAACAATGTTAATTTTAGCTCTTTCTAAGGCAGTTTGGTGGTGCGCAGCAAGAAGTAGGCAATGCCCCAAAGCCAGCCATTTCTGCAGTGGCTGTCAGTTGTCTGCAGCCCATAACTGGCAAACTGCTGCTGCTTCAGAACATGCTTCATGAACATCTCTGTTGGATTGCTTCAAAGAACTGACAACTGAGGTAAAAGTCATGCTGTCTGTAACCTCTTGAGGGCACAGTTATGTAGATGGATGCAGTCTTCACTGATAGCAGTAAGTGCAGTGTTTCCAGCTGGTTTTCTTTGAATGTTTGAAAGACATAATGTGTCTAGAACAGGTTGCAAGAATGTATCTTTGTCCATAACTATTGAGGCCATGACAGAAGGAAGTGAAGTTTAACAAATCTATTGCAAATGGGAGCCTGTAATTACTGATTCGTTATTTTCATTGTGCTGTGGCAAGTCAATTCCGCTCAAATGGGGAGGCTAGAAATTTGCAGGTAGATAGCTCAGATAGGACATACTAATTTTGTGTATAGTTTTGCTCTCTGAATGCAGAACAATGATTTTAAGAACATAGCAATAATTTTAAGAACATAATGAACTTAAAGCTTAGCCAGTTTTATGACAGTCAATAGATCAAAAGACGCAAGAGCGTTATGCTGGCAAGGTGAAGCTTTTCATTAATATGGTCAGCACACAGGAATTATAGATGCTAGCTGCTAGCTGAGAACTCCGTTTGACTGCATAGGATAGCTAAGCCAAGCTCAGAGGGATATGGATTTAAAGGAACACAGCATGTAATGATCTGCTGACTTAGGCAGCTCTCTGAACCTCACACTTTGGCCCTGATTCTGAGTAGCATGTGGGAAGTGAGCCCTCTCGGTGGTTACTGGGTAGCCATGGGGTTTGTATACTGTCAACTTCAGTACTGATCCCTCATTGATTGCACTCAAGTAAAGCATAATTTTTGCTGCTCCTTTCAGTAAATGAGCAAAATATTCAGCAGTGCCTTCTCTTCCTCTCATTATCTTGTTTCCCTTGTGTCTCACGTGAGTGCTGAAACTCCTGAGACTGTGGTTGAATTGTTGGGTATAAAATCTGTAGAGTTCTTGCAGTAGGGGGTGATGAAAAAAGCGTTTGGTTATTTGAGGAAAAGGGGACACAGATCCCAACTACTTCTGATTTTGTCTCAGAGAAAAGAAGTGTCTTTCTGGAAAAAGCTCTTAGCACCATACGAAATTGCTGCAGAATCCTTTTCCAAGTGTCTTATGCCAATAATGACCATAATTGTTTCCATCTCCCATAGGGTGCTCAGGACAAGTGTGTGCTGGGTGAAGAGGGCAGAAGAATAAGAAGCACTCCATTAAGATAAGGAGAATATCTAGTGTGGGTTGTTGGCTTTGTGTTGTCAGTGATGAAATCTTAAAGAAAACCTTTGGGATTTTGAGCTAGAGTTTTAAAAGACAGATACAAGGGAGTTCTGCAGATTATTAACACACTAATAGCTGAATCTGACTCTAGGTTGAGGTGTAAAATGTAAGGGCAGAGCAGGAAAGAGCACCAGGTCATAGCACTGTGACAGCATGTAGAGAAGCTGTTCTTCAAAGGAAATGCTTAGAAAACAGTTAAAGAAGAGGAGGCTCTTGGGAGAGAAGGAGTTGCTGGACGTAAATCATATTTCAAGAAATGTGTCTGGCAGTCAGAGACAGCGCGTGGGTCAGTCTTGGTTCTGAGACTGGCGAAGTAAGTAGGGGCTTTGGTGAGGTTAGTTCTAGTTGACTACAGGGATGAGAAATTCCTGGTAAAGGTATTTGTTGAGCTGCAGGCAGTGACCAGTAACTATTATTTTGTCTGACAGCTGAAGTGGGACTTTGCTTTCTGTGTGGAAAACTAAGGTCAGGATCATTTTCTGTCTATAGGGAGAAAACGTACCTGAGAAGAGCCTTGCTGGGGACAGGGAAGATTTGAGATGGTCAAGAAGCTTCCAGGAAGAAAACAGACTTTTGCAATTCCCCCAAGCCTATTTCATCTGTTTCTCCCATCTATACACATTCTTCCCAGCTCCTCCCAGAATCTGTACCTGGGAAAACCCAGACAAAAACATGCAAAAATATCCTTTTAGTTCTTTCATCCTCTTTAGCTTAAAAACATTTATCAAAAGGCTATCTTTGGGGAGAGGTTGGGGAGGGGCATCTTCTTCTGTTCAATGCCAAGCCCTCTTCTTCACCTGCTAGTTAGCTGCTCAGGCCTGCTCTACCACATCTTCCTCTCTCTTTTCTTTTGTTAGATGCAAAGATTCAGTGTCCTTGCTGTGCTCATGTAGACATGTGAAAGGGCAGTCCTCATCCTAGACAAAGACAAGCTGCAGGCAAGGTAGTGATCCAGTGTATACATGCACATATGAAGCCGCTGCAAGAAGGAAATTCCAGCTGGAGACCAGTAAAAGAGTGGTGTCCATCAGGGATCGGTGTTGGGACCGGTCTTGTTCAACATCTTTGTCAGTGGCATGGACAGTGGGATTGAGTGTGCCTCAGCAAGTTTGCTGAGGACACCAAGCTGTGTGGTTTGGCTGATACGCTGGAGAGAAGGAATACCATCCAGAGGGACCTTGACACACTTGTGAGGTGGGCTGATGCTAACCTGATGAAGTTTAACCATGCCAAGTGCAAGGTCCTA
>JASSUY010020932.1:0-17785 GCA_032466535.1 Forpus xanthops
GAGAAGAGAAGGCTGCATGGAGACCTCACAGCAGCCTTCCAGTATCTGAAGGGGGCCTATAGGGATGCTGGGGAGGGTCTCTTCCTTAGGGACTTCCATGATTATATATATATATATAAGGATGAACTCAAGAACTGCTTCTCCTTTTGTGTATTCATAAAATCATAGAAGAGGTAGGGTTGGAAAAAACCTTAAAATCATCTAGTTCCACGCCTCCTGCCCGGGGCAGGGACACCGGCCACTAAACCATGCCACCCAAGGCTCTCTCCAACCCAGCCTTGAACACCGCCAGTGATGGAGCATTTTCTAATTAGCTGTTCATTGAAGAAATTTATAGCATATAAAACCATACCCTTTGTGTGAGGTTTTGATGACATCTCCTTAACTCACCCAACAGACTGAATTCTTCCTTTGACTTTCAGAGTCTCTCCACTGCTTTGGCTATGTGGGTTTATATGTATATGTAGTTTTATATACTTATTACGGAACCTGTGATGAGTTGTGAAGGGAAGGGTTGCAAAATTTAAGCTACTGGGAAAAACTGCTTTTCTAATGGAAGATTTGGTCTTGTCAATAGTGCTTGCATTATTTTTATCCCTCATGCTCCCACCCTGATGCCCTATTAATGTGGCATTTCTTCATTAAAGGCTTATGTTTAAGACTAGTAATGTAATACAGCAAACAATCTGTAAACACTTTATTTGTGCATTATCATTGCTTTTATTGTTTTAATAAGCGTGGGTTGACATTTGGGTTTGTTTTTGTCCTGACTGAAGCTCTGAAACCATTCAGCTGTTTCAGAGCCCAGAATGTTGACACCAGAATGTAAGCCCCAAAGCTAGAAGGCTTCAAGAGAAAAACACTAATCAGTAGGGAAAGGGAAAATGACTTCTTAAGTTTCATTTACATAAATTACAGCTTTGCTCAGAGAAGCTTTTTCCAGTGTTTTTAGTTATTTTTTGGGGAATGTATTTGTATTCTGGCTGTGGAAACACAACGTCATTACTGAGAATGCAGGTACAGATGTTCAGGGAAAGGGAAAAAAATTGTAAGAGAGATCCTCAGGCACTTTTGCATTCATAATACTAAAATGTGAAAAGTAACTACCACGTTGTCCTGGACTGTAAAAGCTGTTCAGATGAGAAGATGAAAAGAATGACCATAGCCAGATGGAGCTGAATGTCTTTCATTCCAAACCACAAGTAAAAAATATCCACCTACCAAGGAAAGTTTCTTCAAGCTGAGGCCTTGAATTAGTCCTGCAAAAGAATGTGAATTTTGTGAGATGAGAGTCTGCAAAGGCATGGAGTGCTGCAGTAGCCTGAGCCTATGGACTTTGTATCACATATTTGATTGTTTTTATAAATAGTCTTTCCAGCCATTTTTACTGAGACCTTGCTGAAAAAGAATAATCCAGTAAGAGACCAGTGAAAGGGGAAGGCCATCTGGTACCTGTTAGTGGCTGAGGCCACTTCTGTGCTGAACTCTGAAGGGGTTAAGGCAATAGAGGAAATTCAAGATTTTCAGATTTTGGTACACTGCTACCAAAACCAAAGGAAAGCAGACAGTGAAACTTGCAGCAGTTGGCTGCTCTGGATGTTACTTCATTACTTAACAAGCATTTTCATACTGCTTGGAAAGAGACTTAATGGACATTTTTGTCTGACAAAAGAGTGATTTTTTAAGCCAACATTTGGCCCTGAGCTGGGATGGAAGTGGTTTGGGGTATTGGCTGAAAGGTCTAGAGAGGGAAGATTACTGTTGTAGATGGCAGTGGAGGAAAATAACTGGGAACTAAGCAAGTGATAGAAAATGAAAAATAATTTATATTTAAAGATCAGAAAACATGAAAATATTCTTATGCTAGAAATGAAAAAGGTGTATTTCTTGTGAAAGGGAAAAGCGCTTGTCAGAAACACCTGCATAAAGTTAGCTGATCCTGAAAGAGAAGCCTGTTTTCTATACTGTCAGCTACCTTTTCAAAATAAACTTATCGTTAATAATAGTTTGAAAGGCATAGATGGAAGGTTACCATGAGACAGCTATTGCACATCTGGTAACCACAGGTGATGAGGTAATACCAGTCATCCAAGTGTGCTGGCACTGATGCTATAAAGACTGTCAGCAGTACTCTGTACATTTACATCCATGCTCTTGTGTTAGGGTCAATCTCGCCCACACTGTACTCTTCTGAACTATATTCACTTCCTGCATGTGATGTGTAAGCACATGTGTGTGCCTAACAATTGCAATCTAATAGTTGGGGTTTTTACTAGATTTGACTTTTTATTTATCTAGAAAGGTAATTATAACAGGATAAATTTTATTACTATTTTCATTTTCATGTCTTTTCCTTCTCCAAATCTAGTGAGGTTGTAAGGCGGTTCTGTGAGTCTGTCAGTGACCATGTCAGTGTAAACACTTTGATTCAGCCTAGTCTATTTTACCCAAGTCTGTCTATCAGACACTTCTGTCTTCTGTGCTTTTTTGGGAATTCAAACAATTGATATAGTTCCTACACTAAACATCTGAGCCCAGATCTCACTTTGAAGTTAATGGCATGATGTCCGTTGTTTGCTGATAGCAGACCTAAGCAAGCTTGCTTTATGCAGAATAACACAATTTAATATTTTTAGTTTTGCACTGGCAGATGTCTTGATTGCTAACATTCCCATGTTCTTCATAACAGATAGCATTCTAATTACAGGACAATTAAAAAATATCTGCATAAATTTCAGTAATGTTGTAATAGGGAGGATAGTGGGTTAGACAGCTAATTTGCCAGCTGCAGTGTATTCAGCAGTTTATATTCAGTCTGCTTGCAGGCACTTGACCTCATGTGCACAGTAAACATCAGGCTTCATTTAATGTAGGAGGCAGGCAGAAAGAAATCCGGCATGCTAGAAGCATATAATGTAGCTGTCTAAGGCTAGCCATATTTGACTAGGATCTTGTGCTTTTATGTGCTTCCATGATGTAAAGAAGTGCTTGTAGACAGTATCTGCTGCTGAATTGTTCTCTTAAACATAGCTATAACTGGTTTACAAAAAACTCAAGCTCTGCTGGAAGATAAATAGAATATCTTTCTCTTTTTGCCACATAAAACTCTATCCTGGCTCTAATCTCGTATACACAGTTCTCTCCATAATGTGTGAGACCTTGGCTGTCCTCTAGCAAGTCCCTGAGCCAACAGCAGTTGCTGCTGATGCTGGACACTCAGATCTGCTCCCTGTCACCCTCTCTTTCTGGCATGATGAATGTAGAACTGATGCCTGCATAATGGTTTATCTTCAAAGTGAGGATGTCTCTCCTCCCACGCCACCCTAGTGCATTGTTTATAGCCTGATTGTTTATAGCCTTGTGGTTAAAGCGTTTCCTGGGAGATGAGGGTTTTCTTGCCTGCATGACAGGAGAATATTGCACTTCAGCTTCCTAATTGCCAATCCTCTATTGTGTGAAAAAGAGTGAGGGAGAAGAAATCCCCACAGATTCTTTGAGAAAGACAGGCAGAGCTACAGAGGTGCTGAGAGTGCTTCCTGGACAGCTTTCAGGAGATCATGGCAGAGGCAGTGAGGGAACACACTTCCACAACTGAGTCCTTTATGATGTCTGGTGTCTGTTTCCCTAAACTTTTCAGGTCACAGTGTGGTGTTTATGAAATTCATTGATAGGTAGATGCGGCATGGCTTGATTAAATAGGTTTAAGATGCAGTTTTGACTCTTGATACTCAATTCCCAGTATTTCAGACGCTTTTTTTTTTTTTTTTAATTTAACTCCTAATACTAATTGTCATTTGTAGCAGGGAATGTTGGAAAGGGACATGAATGTGTTGAAATGAGGACTCCTTTGGATGTTTCAGCTTCTTTGTGTTTGCTTGTGTACTCCTGAGATTCTATTAGAGTGGCTTTTGCCAAGAGAGAAAGATTTGGGCCTCTTGCTGACATGATGTTGCAATAAACAATTGTCTTCTCTCCTAGTAATCAACATGTAATGGCAGGTTGAGGACCTTGATAGAGCTGAACAGTTTTTCATTCCACTCTTTTTTTCTGAAGCTGGGAATCTCTGGTCTGGAGCTTTGTTCATCATCTAATTTGGAGGACTGCAAAAAGGCAAATTTCACCCAGACACAGGCTTTCCAGACCTCCTTTAAAATATGTGATTTCCTCTATTTTGCTTTAAAACTCTATGTCCTGTATAAAAAGCACACAAGAGATAATTTTTTTCCATATTTTTCTTTTTTTGGATCCTATCTTTTCTTCACAGGCTGCAGCTGTGAGAACATAAGCATTCACAATGCCACAGCAGAAGAGAGATTACTCCAGCATTCCTATTTTAATATTTAAAATCTAACATCTCTATATATACATCCACCTTACAATTTTTACCCCATCAGTATATTAGAGACATAAAACAAAGAGGGCTTCTGTAATCAATAATAATTTCCATATGCCTTTCAGGCTTCCCACAACTTCAGTGTAGACTTTCTTACTAGTGATTATTCACTGTCATTCTTGGGTTTTAAATATCTTTTGATATAAACACTTTTCTGAAAGACAGAAAGTCTCAGGTATATTCTTTCTTTGAGATGTTGCATTGAAGTAGAACCTCAGTGCTCTTCTGGCATCAAGATTTTTGGTCGTAGAGAGAATCATATGTCAGGAAATATTTGTCCATGGCATTTTAATGCTTATTATTATTTGCTTCTTTAAGAAACTAAGATAATTGTGTGTATGAAATAAACCGGGACTGGGTGGAGTAAGCAGGAACATCTGCATGTCTTATTTTATGACTCCCTTAGCAGTCATCTATAGTGCTGTATAGTTCCAGAAAGTCTCTCAAGCATATAGATGGTGGCGTTCCAACAAGCTGGAACCTCTGGCTACAGCTGATGTTTCAGCAAGTCATTTTATCTGCAGCTGTCTTCATCTGTTGCTGGCTTTAGGGAAGAATATCAATTGTCCTTAGATTTTGTATGCTGGGGAGGGACAGAATCCAGAATGCTAAAAAAACTAAAGCAAAAAAAAAACCCGAACTAAGTTAACAAAAACAAAATACAGAAAGTGAAAAATAAGAGAGGAGGAATACCAAGAGAAGTTGGAGACTGTGCAGATGCAAAGAAGTTTTAGAAAAGTTTACCAATGATGCCTTTTAAGTACATGGTAGGACTCATTGTTTGGAATTTGATTCACATTAGCAGGATGATCTCCTAGAATGCAGTCACTATGATACACTTCTAAGAACTGATTAAAATGATTATACAATCCCAGTAAATATCCCGAATTCTTGCAGAGAAATCCATAGTGATATTGTTGATGAGCAAAACACAAATAAGCATTTAAAGCAAAATTTTACTGTCACCTCTCTTCAGAACTACGAATATTTTATTGTAATAGTCAACTTCACCTCTATTTCTTTTTTGTGTGTATAATTTCAGTTCATATGCTATGAAAATATATTACCTCATAAGAGAAAATGGCTCACAAGTTCCAGCAACCACAATAGCAGGTGTCAATTTGCTAACGTTATGGTTATTTTGTTGGTAGATGTTGATATCTGATCAGATAGCAAGTCTCTCACTGCACAATCCTATTTTATTTGTAAAACTCAATATGATATTAAAGGTGTTAGAGGGTTTGCAATTTAAGTCATATATAAGTATCATTTAGCTGCATTTCCACTACTGCAGTTCTCACCCTACTCCTTTTGCCACCCTGACTCAGACCAGTGAATGTTATTTCCCCTGTCCATTGTCCCTCTGCTTTATTATTCTCTCAAATAAAAATTAATTGAGTAATACTAAATTCTGAACTAAGCTTTTTAAATGCATTATTGCTAATTCATAAATGAAGGCTGAATTAGTTAATTTTAAATTAAGACCTTTGGGGTTTCATCAATAAAAAAGAATATATGGCTTTAATCGATTTGTTGAGCAAGATGATATGTATGTTCTATTGCATCTTTACTGGCAGTCAATTAGCTTTATTCCTCAATTCAGCATTTTTAGCATAAAGGAGAGAAAAGAGAGAACATTCATATTTCTACTTATTGTCAGGTTGACACACAGCTGTGAAGCTGCATGAGCCATTCAAGAGAAATAACTTTAACTCAGAAACATTGAATGTTGATAAAGATCAGAAATTCTGCTAAGAAAAAGGGATTCCTACAGCAACAAGCCCTAAAACCAGACTTAAGATTTGCAAAGAGATTTAGATTTAGAAACTGATATAATTGTGTGCTTTGGGGATGGTGATGGTCATGAGGTTAATCTTTTTCTCATATCCAGTAGTACTCCTAAGCAGTGGACTGAAGTTTCTCCTCACTGTTAAAAGCATCATCACAATTAGAAATCATGCTGTATTAGTAAAGTCACCACAGCTGTGAAGATACGAGGAAATAAGTCTGCTTGATCCATTTTAGTTGTGAGGCAAGTTTTTCTAAGATGGAATATTGTGTGTTAGCCTAGCTGGGTAAAAAAAAAAAAACAAACAAACAAACAAAAAAAAAAAAAGTAGAAAAGAGGTTTTCTTACTCTACATATATTTTGCTTTATAATTATTAACATCTTCTGCAAGTGGATCTTCGCTAGAGAGAATGAGGTTTTGTAACTTGCTATAGAAAAAGGAATTTATAATGGCCAAGATTCACTCAAGGTGTTGCTCTTATAGCTTATAATAAACATCTCTGCATTCAGAACATGAATTCAAAGTTCATAATTCATAGGGGAAAAGCATGAACTTATGCATAGCACAGAGGTTCTCTCCTAGTTTGTCCCTGAGGTACTAGGTTTTGGCGCTCATGTTTCTTTGTGTTTTCAACTGTACTACAGTGCATATCTGGACTTCAGTCCCAGAAGCTGTTTCTTACTTTCAGCTTATGCTACTTTCCAGCAAAACTGATTGGGGAATAAGATGCTTGAACTGTTCGAAAAATCTGAACCTAAGCTGAATGCACTAGCTGCAGCCTCAGATCTAAACTCAGAGCTAAACTCAGATCACTTTGTCTCAGTTGGTGACAGCTGTATCCATTAACTTTATGAAAGGTTTCCTAGAGACAACATGAAGCTATAACATAAGTCATACATTTGCTCTGCAATGCTCTGGTTCAAAGTGCAAAAAAATAGCTTGGGGTGTGGGTTTTTTTTGCTTCTTGTAGCAACGTTTTTAATCGCTACCTTTTGCTTTGGACTAGGCAAGCTGTCTTAAAAGGCTAGGTTATCGGTCTTTTCCATTTCACAGTTAATTTCACACTGATACCACTTGATAACTACAATGAGCTATTCCACCAGCTGGATAGAGCCAGAACACTGTGGTAGTTCAGCTAGATTTTAGAAAGTAGAAATTCACAGCAAGTTATTTAAATTAAATCTGCCCCACGATCTCGCCTACACTTCTTAAACTTCATAGGTCTGAGAGAGCACACATCACTTTCCCAAAACTAGGTACTTGGCTCCTAGTGGTAGTTAAAAAAGATCTTGCATCATCATCTTACTATCAATAGATCTTATTCTTGACCAGAATAACTCCAACCTTTAAGCAAGTTCAGTTTTCAGTTGCCCCATGACACTTACTTCCTTAGGAAGCAATGCTCTTCCCAGGGTTATCGCTCTCTCCTTCACCAGGTTCTCCTCTATAGCACTATTCTGATTCTATGATTCTTTTCTGACAACTGTGAGGAAAAGCTAGAGAAACTGCTGCATGGAGTACTGTTTTAAGCATGTAATACTGAACCAAGGAGAGCATGGAACAATGTTATCCTTTTCCTCATTCAAACAATAGACAAAGACTGAAGCAGTGAGTTTGTATCTGTAGCACATGGTCCTTCAGCCTGTACGTGTCAGTACATCTATATGCAACTTTTGAAATGCAGTTGCGATTAAGGCGTCTTTAACAACCACTACGTGGCTGCTGTAGTGACTCCCCAGGCTCCTTGCCCTACAGTAATAGATGAATGTGCGCTCCATATCTGTATGTTTATCGCTAAGAGATATTCGTAGGCATTTGTACACCTAGCCAATGTCAAACAGAGGAGTACTTCAAGAAACTAATTTTTCTGTATGTTGTCTTCAGGATGGTAGGGTTTGTTCCAGTTACATTCCTCTCAATGGAAAAGTAAAGCACTTTAAAAACATATTGACCAAGTTAGTCACACATAAAAGGACTTTGGAAGAAGAAGAAAGGCACTTATAATTATAAATCAAAGGGACTCCACCAACTTCAGAGCAAAACAAAATTGGAGAAAAAGCCAATATGAAAAGGGCTCCATGTTGTGGAGAAATTAAGCCCAGCAAAAGGACACAGAGGATCCTAACCAATGTATTGCTCAAAAGTGGTCAGGAAAGGATAATGAGATAAGGATGCAAGTGTTTCTTATTTTGCCTATGCAGGTTAATATCTAATTATGCTTGAAGAATATTTTACTGGTTTGAAGAAAATTCTGCCTGTTTATTTTACTAGAAAGTACAAAAATCTCTATCTGTAGGCCCTGACTACATGCCTCTTGAAAAGAGAATTTTGAATTAAAGCACCAAAAAGATAAGAGATATGAAAAGAATAAGCTTAAACTGGTAGACAACTTCAAAACAGGATTCTAGAATAAAAATCTTCACTCCAAAAAAAAAAATCTATGTCCAGGAGCAGTGCCAGGATTATCAGAAAAAAGAAGTGATATAATGCAGTTTCTGATATTTAAGAAAAAGCCTGTTAAATGACTAGCCAAAGGATCTTAACTAATCTGTGTAAACAGGAATCACAGTGATGTTATAGAATACATTGATTAGTTGTGTGCATGCTGACTGATTTTCACTATCCTGTGGTAATTCTTAAATGCATAGAGAGGGGTGGACTTCCACAAAGGTATATGAAATAATAAAAAGGCTTGAAGTGTCATAGGACAGAAGGAATTGTTTAGCTAGTCTTTGTTTTATTTTGATGCCTATTACTTTGTCCTTTCCCTTTTTCCTCAATGCCAAGCTTTTAATTAGTTAATTGATCTTCCATAGCTATTTGCCTGAGAAACTTTCCAGTAGATGACATCCTGGAAAAAAATCTGAAGGTCCCTGAACTACATTTAGATCTGTTCTAGTTGTTTTTGCTCATATGCATCTTTCTTTCTGTGTCTTTCACATAGCACTGCAACTATTCCAACCCAGCTTAACAAAGCAAAGCTCCACTTATCACATACATCATAAAGGCACATTTGTAACCTTTCAGTTTTTTCCAGAAAGTTGATGCCACTTGATGTTGGTTGAATATAATAGTAACTGTCTCTGGGTAGATTTAACATCAAAATGTGTGAAGTAGTGTGAACATCTGATTAACATATGGAAATATTTTTTAAATAAGGTTTCTTTTCAAGTGCTGAAAGTTTGTCAGTCTTTAATACAGTTTTATGATGCTGCGGTAGCCATTCCTTGGTTATAGCTATAATCTGCTTTCAAATTAGATTTTGAAAACCCAAACCCTTCTGCATCTCAGTTTTGAGAAACAAAAGTATTGAGTATGACTTTTTTCGTGTGTGGTCTTCAACAAGAGACAGAATGTACTTGTGGGAAATTATCAGATGAGATAGAGAGAAATGTGGAAGTTTGCATAACTAGACATTTCTTCTTTTGAAAAAGCTTCCAAATCTGTCAGAATGAACACAGACCACTGCATATGTATATATGGATCACATAGCAGGATCATACTTTAACATACACAGTGAAGTTTTATGATTATACTTATCAAAACTTAACTTAGAATGTACAGAAAAATCCATCTTTAGTTCTTAGAACTTTAAAAAAAATACTTGCTTTCAGCCAGGCATTATTGCTTCAATTGAGCAGAATGGGTTGCAAAACTTTGTTCGCTATCCCTCAGCTGAGTTCAAAGCTGAGGCAGGATCAAGCTCTTTTAGACTATTCTCCTTCAAATGGTAAATTATAGCTGAACACGGATGGATCTGAAGCATTTTCAGCAGCTCACTCACTGAATTGTGATGTCTAGTTCCAAAAAATGAACGCACAGAAAAAAAAGTATTAAATACGTGACAGCAAAAAAATGTGAAAAGGAATCAAGTATAGAAAGGAAAAGTGCCATGCAATAAAATACTGTGTAGGAAGGAACTGAAATACATCTCTAATAAGTCCTCTTTCATGACAGCTAGCTATTCCGTTTCTTATGAAGTTTTTAAGAAACCCTTTAGTTTTCCTGAGTTTCTTTTCCACTGCAGAAGTTTTGGAACCAAAAGTCAGCTACAAATTTAGTGAAGGAATAACAATATTTCTTTTATTGGCTGCCTAACTGGTGGAACTGAGAAAGTCATGAAAATTCACCAATTTTATATATTGCTTACTGTCTGGAACATCTCTGGCACTGGTTCCATAGCAATCTTGTATACACAGGAGAAGTTTGAGTGTCTCCTATGTGCAGTCAGTGGTGCATTTATCTGTCACTTGAATAAACCCTAACACTTTGTGTCTGACATATTTCCGGTAAGCTGCAGGAGTGTTGTATTTGTGCTTGAGAATATTTATGCCCAGAGGTCAATGTTGATATCATTACCCACTAGGACATCTGAGATTTCTGTGAAAAGTGTGTTTGTGGAAATGGATCTCATACTCAAGAAAATCTTTTTTAGGCCAGTCCTCCACTGAACATAGCATCAAACAAAAATAAATGTTATCATTTCGTGATAATGTCAAGAAGAATGTTAAGAACATGTGCTCTTCTTTCATCTACACCGCATATCATTCTTTCTCCCAGTGCCATACAAACTGTTAAGAAACTTTTGAGCAATTTTTTTACTGTATTTGTGGTAAAAAAAATAAGAGAGGTATAAAGGACAGTATTTTTGACTTTTTGAAAGCTACTTGAAAAGAAAGATTTTTCAGATGGATATTTTTTAATAGTATTCCATATTCAATAAGTGTCCTAAATAAGTATATTAAATTGTAATTTGCAAAATGGAAGAGCACATGAAGCAATTCCACAGGCCATGAGGACGTCTCCCACATTCTAGACAGAGAACCCATGAACACAATTTACACAAGCCTACACAAAGTGCTTCTAATAAGCTACATCTTCTGGTGGTGCTTGAAAATTCCAGAGAGACAATATAAAACAAATTAGCCATGATGATGTTCATGGAATGTTTGTTTCACACACAGCTAGCTGCTGGGTCCACATGCATTCACAGAAATCCACATTTAAAAAAAAAAGAACCAAAAAGTCCCAGAAACAGTAATTGTGCATCTCTTGGCACTCTACAAAAATACAACTGAGTTACAGGGCTTTGGGTGCATGTCATCTAGGGCTGTTAGAGGAAAAAAATACTGTCAGGGGTTTGAAATCAAAACCACAGGGATACACACTACTTCAATGAATGTTTCAAATAAGCACTTTGGGTTAGTTACCTACTACACCACAAAAACCTTTCATTTGAGATAATAGAAAAATTAGAATTAAAAGCAACAAAGAAAGCACATTAATGGAGACACAAGCTGTGAAAAAATGTTTTTGTTATTACATGACTGGAGGTAGATTTGGATAACAGCTTCCTGTGTGGCCGCTTGTGCTGTCAGCAAGCTATCAGATTAGAGCACAATAAAGAAGTTGGTATACTGGGGTTGATCTTCATGCCAAAATACCTAGGAAGACATAGGGTCAGGCTGTTAATTGGAATGGAACATAACTTACCAAGATTAAAACCACTACAGTAGTAAATTAAATATCTGGTTGAAAACAGCCACTCTACGCTCCAAATCTCTATTTTGGGTAAACTGAGATGTCCATTTGCAGAACACAATTACTCTAGTTGCAAACTGCAAGCATTTCATAAAAGCTCTATAGGTAATTGTCCTGGTAATTAGTGTCTCTTTTCTTGTTTGCTTGTCTTTTTTTTTACTTTTGTAAAAAAGGATTAAGCTGTTAAATACCAGGAATGGTTCTATGAGATTTTTTTAAACACGAAGGGGTATTTTGTGTTTAGACATCCTCTGTACATGATGATATCCTGCTTATTTTAGAGATCTTACTTAGGACGGAATGAATTGCCCTCTGGAAACACATATGTCTTTTCAGACTGACTGAGAGGCCCAGATTACTCTATAGGACTCTATACATAAATTTCAGAGACCTAAAATGCATTTAATCCTTGATAAATCAAAACCTGTTCTGTTCAAAGGTAAGGGATGTAATCTCCAGCTCTATAATGAACTTAATGGAGGTGGAACACATGCCAGACTATGTTCACTCAGGATATGGTCATGAATCTAATGGTATTTTAGGATTGGGTGCTTTTTAGTAAAACTGAGGAATCTGTTCAAACTTTCCTCCTTTTTCCTGTTTTGTCTGTTACTGAAATGTTATAGCAATAGGTAGGATTTACCAGTGTGTGTTTTATAGTCCAATAAGGATGAGGAGACATGGCACCAGATTTTTGTTGATGGTTGATACAACAAGGTAGCTGCTTTTTCAGATAAAAGGATATGAAAGGATAAAAGATGTAACTATGTTGTTATCTTGTGTCATCAAGCAGCCATAGCATATTAAAGTTATTGGGCTTATTTACATTATAGTAGGTGGTTAATGAGCTATTTCCACACTAGGTGACTACACTAAACAGGATAACCTCTAAACTAGCAGGTTTTCACATCTCTGTGGTATGTTCAGGATGGTTGGTGAAAGATTCATGTGGTACAAAAACTAATGATGGACCTAAATTCTGCTTCAAGAACAAGACTAAACTTTGTGCTATTTGAAAATTGTTAGGAAGACAATGTTCTTAAGGCTGGATTTGGAAGGGCTTGACTGCCTATTTGTTTACCATGGAAAATATGAATCCAACAGGTCCTGTGGCAATTCTCCTTTAATCATTATATATAAACTCCACTTTTTCAAAGAGGTGAAAAAGCTTTTCCCTGGAAAACCTGTCCCATCATCATTATTGTCTCTCTTGTTTTGTCTTGCTTCTTCTGTAATGGTCAACTGCAGATAGCAGCACTATGCTGGTTAGCTAGTCTCCTTCTTCACAATTGTTCTTTTTATGCCATCATACTTCCTCTTCATTGCATCTTGTAAAATGACCATAATACCCCCAACTGATTGTCCCTTGCAGGTAGATTTCAGGGCCTGTCAGTTTTGGCACGCAGCTTTATGTTCTAATTGTAATCCAGATCAGGAGGCATTGGCATCAAATCACGTGTAAGCCTTTACAACTCTCTATATGCTTTTCTACCTTTGCTTTAGCCTAGAATTATCATGTCACTTCTCCAACCTAATCTACTTCTCAAAGATTAGAAACTTTTTTGTTTGGTATACTATCACTTGCATAAAAACTTCCAGGCATTGTGTAGCAAAACCCCAAAATATTTCGTAGTTTCTGTGGTTCACCAATGAGTTAAAGACCAAAAGGAATCAGGTGGGGTTTCACACAGCCTGTGGGTAAGTGATAAGAAAGGCATGTTGTGGCCACATAGAGCCATAAATAGTCTGAGGTGTGCTGCAAAATGCTGGAAACCTCCCTTCTTTTTGGCAAGCGCATGTTCCATTCAGTCTTGTTCATATACTGAGCACTGAGGATCAGCTGAAATGAGAATGTTCTCAACGTTGGTTGTAACTTGTTTTGCTTAAGCTTAATCATATTTAAACTGTCACTTAAGAATTACACATATATTGAAGAGTGTAGTTCATTCACTGGTTTATGCATCCAAAATTCTCCAGGGAATGTCTCCAATCCACAACAAGCCTTCAGGGATGTTATATTTACATTTAGGAGAAAACTATGTAAAATCACACATTGCCAGGCAATTTCTTGCTAACTAAACAAGAATCTTATTTATTTAGTCCCCTATATAGATTATTATACAATTGGTGAATTAATTTCTGATGCTCCTGCTTGTGAGAGGAAGATGGAAAATGCTGCAAAGCAATAGGAAGACATCCTACATGTGGTTGAATCGCATCTTGCTGTTCTTTCAGTAACAACCAAATCTACTAATAGATATTGGTATCCACTATATAAATTCAGAAGAAAAAAAAATCAACACTACCAGTGAGAAAAAAAATCAGAAGTCTGTGTATATGTCTATACATGTGCGTCCATAAGCATGCACATACATAGCCCTGTACATATGCATATATGAAAGCAAAAATACATATACACAAAGACACACACACATATATGGTACTGTACCCAGCTCATTAATATAAAAGTTTAATTAGTGCAATTATTGTATAATTCACAGTGATATTGTTCTATCCTTAACTTATTCATAAGTGTTCCATTTTCCAAGAATACCTCCAAAAAAAAGCATAACCCTCTGTGAAGACAATAGATAACATTATTATAACAACTAGAAAAACAATCTAATTTGGTTTTCAGGTTTAAGTGTAACTTTTTGCAGCTAAAATCGAATTACACAGTGAAATTTCTGAGAATTATGAATTATTTTTAAATGCTTCTATTTAGGAGAAAATATGCCCTGTTCTTTATAAAATGGAATATAGTTTTCAAACTTACATCTTTTGTAGGTGTCATAAAGTTTTCAAAGAAATATTCCCTAATCAGTTTGAGGGCTCAGAGTAATTTGAAATGTCATTAGAATACCAATGAATCATTTTTTCTATATGTGATCCTTTCACACACACAAAAGGAAAACCAAAATCAAACACTGGCCTGTAAAACTGAGATGTGTTACGTGAATAAGCAATAGCCTATACATCCCTGTTTGCTTGTTCACACACTTCAAAATTTACAAGTATTTACCTTAATTTTGCCATAGGACTGCATAAGAACTATTTATGTGAATAAGTGAACTTCAATAAATGAAATTTTAGTTACTGGTATATATCAAGAAGCTAACATATATTTACTGTCCAGGGTAATTAGAATTTAAAAAAAAATCCAGAGCAAATTGTCTGATTTGCAATACTGTTGTACAAGAACAACTGTATATAGAATCATAGAATCATAGAATAGTTAGGGTTGGAAAGGGCCTTAAGATCATCTAGTTCCAACCCCCCTGCTATGGGCAGGGACACCTCCCACTAAACCATGCCACCCAAGGCGATGTCCAAACCAGCCTTGAACATCTTCTAGTTCCAACCTCCCTGTCATGGACAGGGACACCTCCCACTAAACCATGACACCCAAGGCTATGTCCAACCCGGCCTTGAACACCACCAGTGATGGAGCATTCACAACTTCCCTTGTCAACCCATTCCAGTGCCTCACCACCCTCACAGTAAGGAATTTCTTCCTTACACCCAATCTAAGCTTCTCCTGTTTAAGTTTGAACCAATTACTCTTTGTCCTCTCACTACAGTCCCTAATTAATAGTCCATCCCCAGCATCCCTGTAGCCCATCTTCAGATACTGGAAGGATGCTATGAGTTCTCCATCCAGCATTTTCTTCTCCAGGCTTTCTCATCCTATCTTCATAGGGGAGGTGCTCCAGTTCCCTGATCATCCTCGTGGCCCTCGTCTGGACTTGTTTCAAGAGTTCTATGTACTTTTTATGTTGAGGACACCAGAATTGTACACAGCACCCCAAGTGTGGTCTCACGAGAGCAGAGTGGAGGGTCAGGCTCACCTCCCTCAATCTGCTGGTCGTGCTCCTTTTGATGAAGCCCAGGATACAGTTGGCTTTCTGGGTTGCAAGTGCGCACTGCCAGTTCATGTTTGTTTTTTCATCAACTAACACCCCCAAGTCCTTCTCCTCAGGGCTGCTCTGAATCTCTTCTCTGCCCAACCTGTAGCGGTGCCTGGGATTGCTCCAACCCAGCTGTAATACCTTCAACTTGTCATGGTTAAACTTCATCAGCTTGGCATCTGCCCATCTCACAAGCATGTCAAGGTCCCTTTGGATGGCATTCCTTCCCTCCAGCGTATCAACCTAACCACACAGCTTGGCGTCATCAGCAAACCTGTGAGGGCACACTCAATCCCACTGTCCATGTCACTGACAACGATGTTAAACAAGACTGGTCCCAGCACCGATCCCTGAGGGACACCACTCGTTACTGGACTCCAGCTGAACATTGAACCATTGACCAAAACTCTTTGCGTGCGGCCATCCAGCCAGTTCTTTATCCACCAAGTGATCCACCTACCAAATTGATGTCTCTCCAACTTAGAGAGAAGGATGTCATGTGAGACAGTGTTGAATGCTTTGCACAAGTCCAGTGTCATGGGTTCAGCAGCAGCAGTCTTCTTTCTCCTTTACGTAGTAGCTGGTGCAGGACTGTGTTTTTTGGTTTTCGGCTCGGGAACAGTGCTGATTACACCAGTGTTTATAGTTATGGCTTAGAATGTTTTGATCTGACCAAGGTCTTTCAGAGTTTCATGCTCTGCCAGGGAGGAGGGGAGCAGGGAAGAAGCCGGGTGGAAGCAGAGACAGGGCACCTGACCCAAACTGACCAAAGAGGTATTCCATACCACAGCACTTCATGTCCAGGATGTAGGGACAGAGAGCAGAGACCCGGAAGGGTGGTGGTGCAGGGGTGTGCACAGCATGGCCAAGATTTGGCATGAGGTGATGGGGGGGCACTGATCTCTTGTATTCTCTTTCCTTGTATTTTCTCTTGTATTATTATTGGAGCTAGCAGTAGTGATTTATGTTATACTTTAGTTGCTAAAATGTTCTTATCTCAACATGTGGGAGTTGCATTCTTTTGATTCTCCTCCCCATCCCCGTGGATTGGGGTAGAAAGAGGAGGGAGGGAGTGAGCAGAACTGTTGAGGGCCTCAAACCACGACATCCAGGCAGATGATGTCAGCTGCTCTATCCCTGTCCCTCAGTTCTGTAACTACATCATAGATGGCTAACTGACTGGTCAGGCAGGATTTCCCCTTAGTGAAGCCATGCTGGCTGTCACCAAGCACCTTGTTGCTTTCCATGTGCCTCAGTATGCCTTCCAGGACAATCCTCTCCAAAATTTTGACAGGCACAGAGGTGAGGCTGACTGGTCTGTGATTCCCCAGGTCAGCCATTTTCCCCTTCTTGAAAACGGGGTTGGATTTCCTTTTTTCCAGTCATCGGGAACTTCACATGACTGCCATGATTTTTCAAATATGATAGACAGTGGCTTAGCAATTTCATTTGCCAGCTCTGTCAGAACCCGTGGATAGATTTCATCAGGTGCCATGGACTTGTATATATTCAGGTTCCTAAGATGGTCTCAAACCAGATCCTCTCCTATAGTGGGCACAGGCTCTTCATTCTCACTGTTCCTGCGTCTGCTTCCACGACTTGGGTGATATGGTCAGAACATTTTCCAGCGAAGACTGAGGCAAAGAAGTCATTAAGAACCTCAATTTTCTCCAAATCCAGGGTAGCCATTTCTCCTGATAGCTTCTGAAGAGGGCCCACGTTGTCCGTAGCCTGTCTTTTATTTGCAATGTACCTATAGAATCCCTTTCTGTTATCCTTAACATCCCTGGCCAAGTTTAACTCTAAATGGGCCTTAGCTTTCCTAACCTGGTCCTTATCTTCCCGGACAACATCCCTGTATTCTTCCCGGGCAGCCTGTCCTTGCTTCTACCTTTTATAAGCCTTTTTTTTCCCTTCAAATTTTCCTCAGCAGCATCTTATCCATCCAAGGAGGTCTCCTGGCCCTCCTGCTGCACTTCCTTCTAGTTGGGTTGCAGCACTCCTGAGCTTGTAGCACATGATCCTTGAATATCAACCAATAGTGTTGGGCCCCCCTGCCCTCTATGGCTATATCCTATGGAATCTTACTGAGCAGGTTCCTGAAGAGACCAAAGTCTGCTCTCTTGAAGTCCAGGGCAGGGAGCATGCTGCAC
>JASSUY010020933.1:0-23704 GCA_032466535.1 Forpus xanthops
GGGAAATTGTGAATGCTCCATCGCTGGCAGTGTTCAAGGCCAGGTTGGACATAGCCTTGGGTGACATGGTTTAGTGTTAGGTGTCCCTGCCCATGGCTAGATGATCTTAAGGTCCTTTCCAACCCTAACTATTCTATGATTCTATGATCATTTACATTTTGTCTTTAGTTACAGATATCATATTAACAACCTACCTCGTCTTAAACTATGAAAGGTATTTTTTGATCCAGTATTAAAGTCTGTATTCACAGATTTGCTAGAACGCAATGACAACAATAACAGAGAAAAATGTTCTGATAAGTAATAATTTCCTGTAATAGTAAAACCTGAACCAGTTAAAACTCAACAAATGTCATAATGTTTTACTTCAAGTTTTTAAACTGTTACTGACCATGGCGAAAATAATGTATCAGCAAATAAACTAAAAATCCACATTGCATAGACTGTAAAATTATTGCAGACTTTCCCATGTTGCTGACTGAATCTTTGTGTGCGTGAACAAACAAGCTGTCTTTCATTTTGCCAAATGAGAGATTTCATTACTCTTTTACACTTCTGAGGCTGGAAGGCAGGGGAAAGCTGAAGCTCTTGAAAGTCAATTTGATTTCATTAAAAAGGTATTTTGAGATTATTAACCACATTTTTAGCATAAACAGTATTTCAAAAATCTTCATACTTCTGCCTACATAATTCAGATACTTAAGGGCTATTTTATATTTCCAGGTTGAAAACGTGTAGAAGGAAGTTAGTTGCTTTCCATTTCCTGCTTTCCAAGGGACTGTTAAAACACCTCTTCAATATATAAAGCAAGTTACATGCTGATAATATGTCGGTTATAAATAGCAATTGAAAGATCTCTGTTACTTTACTATATTTCTTACCTCCTTTCTCATGGGATCTCAAGGGACTTGACAACTGATGCTCTTCAACTGACCAGGACTGGCTAATTGATTTTGAAACATTCATTTTGAATGAGTGTTTTTGAATAAATGGAGAAGCAGAAATCTCATCCAAATCATTCTGAAATAAAGAATTCTGGTTTAGGCACATAAGAAATGCATTGATTCCACTCAATCATGGTACGTTATAGTTGTGAACTCTCAGAGAGCAGCTTCTTATTTTTTATGACTCTGTGAAATGTCTAACGCTAGATCTAAGTCACACAAGATTCTTGTGGGTTTCAGCAACACCGACTTAGCACCCACATCACAAACATTTGTTTACTTTTTCCATTTAACTTATTTATCCCCTTTCCTCATGCAGTTAAATCATAGCATGCACTGTATGCTGATTTCCTCTTATAGTTAATTTGTATCCTTAGAAAAAAGCTATAGGAAGGTATTAATCTGCTTAACATTTCTAAGTACATCATCCAAGGGATTTTGTTTTTTTAATCTTACATATGCTCAGCAGAGTTACTGGCAAAAACTGTACATTTTCTCCATTTCATCCTTTCAACATCAAATGGTAAGCAGCAAAAATTGGATCAGACTTCAAAGACTATGCTGTGCTCCAAGTCACAGAGCGACTCCTCCATTTCACATATTGAATTCGAGCAGGATATCAAAGTGCTACCAAAGAACCTCAGGTCCTTACTAAAAAAGAGTCTCTAACATCTGTAGAAAGTGAAGTGCACAGACAAATCACCTCAGGGAGCAGCTAGCATTTATTCTCAGCAGCAAATTTCCAGCCTTTTGATTCTCTTATTCACTGTACCTCCCTGTCTTTCTACAGAACTAAAGTTCTTAGCAAGCAGGCTTTTGTCTCAAAGACTTCAAAACATCACTAACGGTTTCATGTTCAGATGGCTACGCCAAGCAGCCATGAACACATTGCAGAACTGTGGACTCAGGAATTTGAAGTTATAATGTGATGTTATTTTAGAATATAAACTTAGAGCTACCTTTTTTGTTTGTTTGTCAGGAAAATCAGGCACCACAGGAGAGGACTGGCTACTGGTTTGCAGCCTAAAGCAAAGAAAAATAAAATATGTAGTTTAAATATCTTTATTTCCTCATTTTTAAAAAGGTTTACTGACACAGACTTTTTTTTTTTGTGTTGATTTTCCCTTTCTCCCCTCCCCCAATGTCTAAATACAAACATACAATCAATTCAGAGAAAACACAGACCAGACCCATTTCCTCTTGTAAGGAAGTGCATGCTATTAAACACAGTAATAGGCTATGAGCAATGAATTTGCCATTAAAAATTTGTGGATATGTGCATATGTGTAAAATGAGTTTATACGAATTCTATGAAATCGAAGTAATGTATTAAAATTAATTTGACAAGATTTTGCATAAAACCTTATTTTTTATTTCCCCCCCCCCCTCGCCCCAGGGCTGTGAAAAGCTGTTTTCACAGAATTGAAACTTAGACATCAAAATCTGACAGATGAGGAAGAAGTGAAACACATGGCTTTGTGTTCTCCTAAAGCCATTTGGGTTAAGCACAGAGCAAGGAGTAAAAGTTCTTAGATTCTTTGTCTATCTATTATTATTTTACTATCATTATGTCACCAGAAAAATATTAAAGGCGAATTCTTGCTCTCATTAATGCTAATTAAAGTATCATAAAACCCCTCTGTAGGCCCTGATCCTTGTTGACAGGCCTTTGAAGTCAATGGATCTCTTCAATAGTAAAAGTCCACCCAGACAGAACTTGCTTCAAAATCCTTAACTATGCAAAAGCAAAGAAATATACTACCAATTTCATTTGATGGATAAAAACCTGAGGTTCATAGATTTTATTTGATAAACTCTTGGTCCTAAAACTTGGATTAAACCCAGGATTTTCAGATTATCCAAACACGCCTCAGCCATTATATTATTACTCTCCAACCCCTCACAACTTTTCTGAAAATACAATTAATGGCAGTTGTATTTCTAGTCATAAATGAAATAATGTGATAGCTACATTTCAGTCACAGATTTTTGTTTAAACATGCATATCTCAGGTTTTTTCATTGACAGGAAAAAGCTTTATAAGGTACTAAGTAGCTCTTTTAGTTTTATAGTCGCTACAACCACATATATTTCAGCCCTTTAGTTGCGGGGGGGGGGGGGGGGGGGGTGGGAATGAAAAGAACAAAAAGTTATTTACTGATTAAAAATTACAATGTATGCTACCTCAAATTTCACTTTTTGCCACTACTTCAGTTTCAGTCAGCAACATTAGTTACAAACTCCTCTTGCAACAATAGAACACCACCTTGCACTTCAGAATATGTCTGACCACAAGTGCATTTTACCTTTCAAAACTCACCCTTACAATATTTCAGATTAAAATAACACAACTGAAAGACTTGAAAGATTTTAGACTATTATGTATTAAATTTGACAGCTATATATCACCAGGCATATGGTATTGGATAACACATTTATTCTGTGCCATCCACACAGGCTACTGAAGCATTTCAAGCCTTGCTTGCAATAGGTTTTAGGCTTTCAGGTTAATTAAATGCATCTGAATGTGTTACCTCAGCTCAAGAGCACTCACTTGAACTGTTTCAAACTAATCACAACAATGACGGTAGCATGGTGGTCAATAAGCTACTTCAGGATGCAGGAACAAAATGAAACATTGTGTAAACATTCAACTTTTCTGTAATGTTGCAATTTTGTGAAGGAAGTTTGGATTTTTTTTTGTCAGGGAATTTTAAATTCCCCTTTATTCTTTGACACTAAGAAAGAGAAGGAGAATATTAAGCCTGAACTGTAATTTGAATTTAAACTAGTGTTTTCCTTGGGGGAATGGAACGATCCATTTTAAAAATCCATTCTCATTTTGTACTGGCAAGGTTCTTGTACAGGAAAGTATAAAATGTATCTGTGACTGTATTTACCACTGCATTTGTGTATGTACCATATTTTCAATAATGTTCTTTATTAGTGTTTATCTTGTATATGTATTATTTAAATAACCATTTATTTAGTAGGATTAGCTACATAACTTGCCACTTTTCCCAAAAATTACTCAAGCATTTGCTGAAATGATTCATTCCCCCACCTCTCAACACTTTAGAAAATAAACCCAATATGAGCCAAAAGTCATGACTAATCCCCAAATATCACTGTGGTGAATATAAAAATCAAAATCTGCTGTTGGATCAGTATGTTGCAAATGGCCTACAATGCCAAAATGGACTGAACCGTCATCTAAATTTAAATATTCAGCTTTTGGGGTTGCTTGGATTTGGATCTAAATCTGCAGCCTGAACTAGTACCTATCTTGTATTAAAACAAATTAAATCTAGAATTTAGTGTGGTTTTGCAAGCACTTTAACTTTGCCAGGGCTAGAACACTGCCTAAGCATGGAGGCAAAGTTCAGCCATTTGCCTTTTAAACAATCCTAAATTGGGTTATATTTGACACAAGATAACCCACCCTTCCACAGAATGCACTCTTGCTGATATAACTATGTACTTTATGGTTACTAGCTTTTACTCACAAGCTTTTAGTTGTAATTTTCTCCCCAGTTCTACTGAGAACAGGGAGTGACAGAGTGACTTGGTGGGCACCTTGCCACCTGCCAAACTCAACCCACCACAATGTCAAACTGGCAGGGAACACTTCTGAAAACACACTGAAAGCACATCAACTGTAGGTGCTGAGCCCTTTGAGATCAGTCTCTGAGCTATTCTGAACATTTGGCTAGTGTGCAATATGAAAAATGCAATAGCAGTAGTTAGTTCATATGAGACAATCAGTGATGTTAGCTGACATTCTCAAATGTGGCATTTGAGGCTGATTTTGAGGTGCAGGGTATTTTTAGCTACCTTTGAAGAAACTGCTTGTCCTATGATTTCAAAGTATGCTAATTTTCAACATTTGCATGAAAGCAGTGTTTGGGTCAGAGAGATGAGATCCTGTCAGCACACTTACCTGGGAAAGGTGCAAGAGATCCAGGTTCACATACCTGGCTTCAGTCAGGCAACACAGCAATTTGCTCCTGAACGCTCAGTTTCTGAGCTATAATATGCCTCAGTATGCACATATGGACTGTCTATAAATCACTCAATTAGTAAGTAACATTGACAAAAAGAGAAACACTGATCCTTTGGGTCTGTCTACACATCTGCATAGTGTATAGCCACGCCATCCTTAGTACTGAAAGGAGTCACACCATAGCAGCATAAAACTAGTAGTGCAGACTAATTTTTGCTGGAGAAACCCAGCTAGTTTTGGAGTTATCCTGGCCATTATGACTGCACGTAATGGAATTCAGATTTTCATCATTTAAATGCCTTTAAAAATGTTAGAAACACTCCTAGATATTCCACTAGAAAGAATACAGCTCATTTTGCAAAGATAATGTATACCTGAACAAAAAAAATAAATCCTTCCAGCATGAGTAGATGAAAAATTCCAAAGGGATGGGGAGGAAGAAAAAAAAGTTATTATACTAAAAATTTGTGCCCAAATTTCCATTTATATCTTTATGAATCATGAGTAATTATTTGAACTTATGAACTGTAAAGTAATTAGAAGCTCACAGGAGAGCAGAATCAGGCCCAGTGGGTTCCACTGTGTGCCACAGGAGTTGCAAACCACCTATTTCCATCACAAGCAATAACCCTAATGTTAGCTATGATTACAAATAGAAAAGTGAAGCAACTAAAGGAAAGCAGAATGTCTTTTCTCACAGTTTTTACTGTGGAAAGAAATCAAAAGTCATATTCAAAAGATGATTTACATAACAAATCACACAGACTGTTCAGTTTCTGTGGACAGAAACTGAAATTATCCGAGGAGGAAATTACGGAGCAAAGTGAGAAAGGTGTAAGCAATAAATCACCAGGACCTGATGCCATTCATCTGGAGATTCTGACAAAAAGCAAACAAATAAAATGTGGAAATGTAGTCCTTTCAAAGAAGCTATCCATGAAGAATCGAAGCACTAACATAATGATTTTTTGTTTTAATCAAAATAAACGAGTGAAAGTTCTGTTATTGACTGATGGAGTGAACCTCACTTTAGTGAGAGGCAAGCTGCAGATTGAGTCAAAGCAGAGCAGGTAACAGAAGAATTTTTAGATGGAAAAGTTTAATTCACACAGTTTCTGAGTGGGTCTGTGTTCATGTGAATTGCAATCATATTTAATCTCTACTCTCAGTGATATACAGCATATTATGTTTACGTGCTAACCCGCCAGTGTCCATGTAGGTGAATCCACATTGCATGCTACTTTAATGGGCCTCCAGCATTGCAAAACTTTTATACATGATCATTGTTCTTTTTTTCAGCCACAGAAACAACGCTGCATGAATACAGCTGACCCAAGGAGTATTCCTCTGGGACTGTTTTTATACGTACTCACTACACTTAATGCAGCAATGGCTGCTGGCACTAAGATGTTATAAAAGTGGCTGACTTCCAATGTCAAATCCACTGACTGGGAGATGTTACATTTTGAGAAGTGACTATTTATAAATCATAAAAAGAACCATAGCAAATCACCTAAGCCATCTCCATTTCCAGATAAAAATCAGCTACTACTACTAGTCTGGGGTATTTTTTGGGGTTGTCGTAGATTTGTCTAAGCTGATTTTTAAAACCTACAGTGATGGAGATGTCAAAACTTTGGAACGAGCAAGCAGCTGCATGGTACTCAGTTGCTGGCTGGCATTAAACAGTGACACCAAGGCAACCTACACAGCGCTTAACTCAGTTTACCATCAGTGAGCTTTTCTTGATGCCTAACCTAATTCTCCTGTGCTGCAGTGCAACCCAGTTATTTCTTGCCCAATTATCAATGGAGAACAGTTTGTTTCTTTCCTCTTCACAGCAGCCTATCACAGTTGGAGAAATAATACCACAGGTACCTCAGTTTTCCATCTCCCTCAGAGATCTCCCCTTGTTGCGGCTTATAGAGATATGTGATCTTTTTTTTTTTTTTCCTGAAGGACTTGCTTATTTTATGTTGCATTAACTGAGGTCTTGACGGTGATGCGAAAATGTTACAATGCACTATATGAGGCAGTATGTGTCCTCATTGCTACTACTCAATGTAAAATTTGAAGGAGAATGTCATTACTGACTGATACTCATTTCATTTCCATTCTATGTACCTCCGTTTCTAACTCTAATCCTGGCCTCTTAAAACTTTGTAACCATTGCTCACTTAGCACTGATACAAATTTAGTAATCGGATTTTAACTCATGTAGTACTGATACAAATTTAGTGATCAGATTTCAGTCAAGCCAATAATGAGCAGAAACAGGCCCATTTCTTGAACTTGGCATTCAGATGCATATTTCTTGTAGAACACAGCAACACTGATAATTATTCTTTGTCAATAACTTTCCAAACATGTGAGTTGGCATGCCTTTGCTCAGCCTTTATTATCCAATCTTGATTACCTAAGTCTCATGCGAATGTCAAGAGCTTAACTAAAATGAATGGTTTCAGAGAACCTACACTGACCAAAGTGTGAACATGTTACCAAGTAGCTAAAAAGTGAAAGATGCTAGGAGAAAAATCACGATGAATTCAACCCAGAAGTATAAACTGCTGTTCATGTTCTAACATGAATCCTTAAGACACAGAGCTCCATAAGGACACAAAGGAGCAAGGGATATTCACTGATATCTAGTTATAGTTACAGACATATCTAATGCATAACAAAGTCACTATGTAGAAAGCATTCTTTCTGCTGTACTACACAGTATAAGGCCACTGATCATGCACATACAGCTAACTTATATTGTGATGTTTAGCATTAGTGAGCTACAGTTCAGTGAGCTAGAGGGGAAAACAGAACAATACAGAAGCATTTTCCAAGGTAAGTATCAGATCAGTATTATTTAACACAATTTTCATTTGGGAGGGAAATGGATAAGAAGATGGTGGAATATGCAGGTTACAGATGTTTCGATGAGATTCTAAAGGGATTTGAAAATGCTTGAGGATGAGAGCTCTGTTTGAACAAGAACATGAACAACGTAGCATGGATTAAGGTCCTTAGTCACTAAACTGTAGGTTATCCTCCAAGAACACTTATGAACAATATATTCACTAGAGATTTGTCAGTCTAACAGGTTAAAAAACACAGGATGTTTCAGAAAATTGCTTCTCCTTTCTCTACAGATTATTCCTAATTAGCTCAAGAGATCTCTAATAATAACTTGGAATTATAGCTATGACATTGAAAAGTGCAGCAACTTCGATTTCATGCAATGACCAATAGTGAAATGGAGGCAGACATGAGGTGAGGCAGGTGTCCACTCTGGCCTCATGAGAGAGGAGATCCTGTCATACTCCTCCCTTCTCTGATGCCTCTTCGATTCTCTGCAGAAGGGCAAATCTGTTCTTCAGCAAGGTTGTAAAAAGGGCTCTGAAAGGTTTTCAGTTTCCTCGTTTGAATTTAGTCTTGAATTTAGACTGTGTTTAGCTCTTTAAATAACTGCCCTTTTAAATTTTTCAATAACCTACTGTGGGAAACAGTTTGATTGTGATTCAGTTACTTCATACCATGCAGGCCTGCAGGCTCCTCTCAGTGGTTGATGATGTCAAGAAATGGCTTGGCAAGTGTTGCATACACAGACTGCATTTCAGGAGGTAGAATTCAGACTCAGCGTCAGTCTCCCAGGTGGACAATTAATCCCATGACCCTTTTTTGGTAGAAGGAGTCATGGGCAACTTCACAGCTCAGTGGAACTGAATGGAAAAACATATCTTCAATGACACAAAGCCACTTCCCTGCTATCTTTTACATTATTTTCCTCTACCTATTTCTATTCCTATTTGCCAATTCTTAATGAGTCCTTAATTATTTGTATTTGTATTTTTGTATTTGAGCACAGTTAATACTGGTTTTCAAGTTAAGCATGTAAATGCAGGAAACATTTAATACACAATGTCAAATGAACTAATGTCTGCATTTAATTAACATCCTATGTCATATATTAGTTGAAGTTTGCTTACATCCTGCAGTCACTGACTGAAGAGCGTGCACTAGTTGTAGAGATTAAATTTCCTTGAAGGAATTCAATTTTTTTTAAAAGCGCCCATTTCTTCTGAACAGTCTGAAATTCATTACTTAGGAAAACTGAGTCCTATATATATTACAATACTGAAACTTCTTTTTTTGACAGATCTTTGAAAAAGCAGCAGGTTGTCATACATTTCAACGTATAGTTATATTCCTGTGCATACCAAAGGACAGAACTGTAAATGATTTTGCTTTCTGATCCTGAATATCCTTCAGCTTCATTTTATTTTTCCAAAACTACCAGTTAGGGGGTGAAGAGGGAGAAAGAAAAGAAATTAAAAGAAATGAAAGGTAATTAAGATAAAAGAATATTTTATACCTTAGACCCACGGTATGTGAAGTCACAGTGAGGCTGTCTTCTCTAGGGACAGATTACCAGCTACTGTGTTAAACATCTGCACTATTATTCAGCAGCCTTCCTGTTTCCTGTATGACTGAACAGACGAATGCTTAATATACAAGTGCCCAGTAACAGCTACATATGGAAGTGAGGCTTGGTTCATGGGAAGTAAGTTATTGGATTTAGTCCTAAGATTACGAACATTACTTGTGAAATGCCAGACATTTTCAAATTTCACTGAAATCACTGGAACCTGAGGCCATTGCTGAGAAATTTTTCGGAGTAGGCAAATGAACTGCAACATTTTTGGGAGTTAAACTTGAGAACTGCCAGCAGTAATGGTAGTTTAGCAACTCCAGGCAAAAGAAGGAATTAATTTATTTATCTGTCTGATTGCTCATAGAATTGGGACTGATGCAAGACCTGAATGGCCAATGTATTTTACATGAGCACCTTCAGGTCAGATATCTAAAGGCATTTAGACATTGATTTCAGTGAGTTTGGTGGCTGAATGTCTTTATAGGTCTGTATATTTGTGCTTCATAGAGCCCAAATTCACCTTAACAGTTACTGAACCATAAAATCTTTGTGAGCCTCAAGGGAGATGCAATTAAGCAAGCTGTACCTAAATCAGAAAAAATACATTTGCTTGCAGAGCAAGAAGGAATTCCAGAAACAGCCTAATGCGAAAAGAGAAGAAAACTATTTTGGTCTAAATATACATAAAGCAGATGAAAGAAAAAGTTTAAAGAGGCTGTGTGCCTCCAAACAAGCCCAGGTGACATTAAAAAGAAGGAAAAAAAAAAAAAAAAGCCTATTTACATTGTGAATAATTATAATTTAGGATGCCAAATAAAACTGATTATAGCTTATTAGCTCTTGCTGTTAAGCATCAGTGCAGACTGTAGAACAAAAGACAATGCCATCATCAATAGTTCTAAAGAGATCACAAGATACATACCCCTAAACTACTTAAGAGACAGAAGGAGCTGCATGCTTATGAAGGGAATAATAAATTAGGAAACTGCATTGGTAAGGAAGGTTAAAATACCCTTCCTCTATAAAGAGAGGGCACTGCTATTAAAATTTACAGTATTACCAGGCTTTCTGTCAGACTTGTCCATTTGCTTATTATAGCTCTTTTTGCTATCTTATACTACAGTCTGTGGTATTCTGGGTACTCCCAAGAAGTGCATAGAAACAGGACAGCAATGCAGGACAAAGTAAATCTGTTAACTGGGAGAACACTGAGATGAGTGGCTAACCTGCAGGTGCTTGTCCTCAGAAAATAGCAGATTCCCTAATTGTTAGCTGAATCAGGATGACACGCCTGCTCCTTTTAGATCTCACTGGAAAATTACTTTTGTTAGGCAATAGACAGTAAAGGATTCAACTCACCAGTGCTCTTCACAGCCAAATTCAGAAGTAGAACAGCTGCTTTTAAGCTGAGGATCTGCCACACAGCCAGGGTTGTTTCTCAGTCTTGTGTAGTTTTTACGAGCAATGTGCCCCCTGAAAGCTAAAAACCAGAGTTATGAACCAGGGAAAAATCCTGCAGAGCCTAAAATACAGAGTAGCACCTGGCTCTGCAGTGCAGAGCTGGATGTCTTCAACTTTAACTGAAGCAGTGGACACAAAGAACAGTCAGTACCTCACAGGGGTGGCTCCAATCTTTGCAAAGTTAACAACAGCTGAAAATTATATTGGACCTAGCAAGAAAGCCAGGCCTTGAAATGAGCACATGTCAAATTTAAACACGACTCTGACTTAGAATGTATTAAAATACATAGCAGAAAATCATTCCCTAAACACCTTCTTCAATCACAAATTCCATAATTTAAGCACAGCAGAATTTTACAGAATCAGAACTTTTACCTGCTTTTAGTGTGGAGGATGAGGACAGAAGCAGACACATTCAATTAAAACTTAAAACGGCAAAGAGAATGGCCGTGAATAACATTTTGAATATACCTCCATCCTTTATTCTATGCACTGTCTCTGGATATGGGCATCTAAGTAACAATCACTTCTGTAACTTTATCCAACAAAAATTTACCTGAATTCTTGACACCTGTGAGCAGTTAAAACTCCAGCACAAATCACAGACAGCAATACTACTGCACTTAGGACAAAGGACTGAAAAGTATAGCAATCTACACTTAAACCCACAGATTTTAAATTTTACTTCTTGTACATTTTATTTCAAGCATTATTTTAAGCAGAAATACCTTGATAAAAGGCAAGAGAGCACTGAATAATAAAGATGGCAAGTAGAGTATCAGTGCTGTAGCTGAAGTGTACAACAAGCAGGTGCAGATTAAGAAGCTTGAGGGTAGTGAGAGAAAGGAGCTGGAGCTGTTTATTAGTCTAACAGGAAAGCAATTTAAACAGACAGTATGTAAAAGAAAATTTGAGCTAAGATCGGGAAATATGATTTTGAAGACAAAAAATCCCTATCCAGAAAAAGCTTTTAAGCACACCAAACACATATAAAAGCAGAGTCAGTCTGGTGACTAATTACACAAAGGAGGAGGAGAAGAGCCCACTCGTCAACAGAGTCCATGGTTAAATATTACAGTGGGATGTAGGATAGGCATAGAAATGCAGTCTAGGGCAACCTTATGTAGGATCAGGGTGAAGACAACATTGTAGATTACAATGGGAAATTGGGAGGTAGAATAAACATATGTTATAGAGTAAATTGAAAATTGAGAAGTTGATCAGAAGATTAACAAGTTTTCCCTGTATTCACACCTCTGATTTTATCAAAACACTAAAAATATGCATTACCTACACAACAGAGAATAAAGATCCTGTAGCATTTGCAGTCCCCCAATTATTACCAAATTATGAGATAATTGATTGATTTCACTTTTCTTCCATTTAACTACTTTTATTCACTCATGTTTGGGTTGTTTGTTTTTTTTTTTTTTTGCGTGTGTAAAGAAAAGATAAAGGAGGAAACAAACCAGAACTACACTGACTGTCTCTGCTCTTTCCCTTAGGAAAGTGTTGTGACTAATCCCTTCTTTTTATTTATTTCTGGTATAGCATTAATGGTCATCTTTTAGCCACCTACCTTCTCAAAAATAGGTGGTGTTGCACTTATTTGTTCAATATAAGAAAATGAAAACTATCTGACCAATTCAAGCTGTGGTTTTCAATGCACAATAACAATCCAAGCATTTCAGTGCTACAGAAGTTTCCAGGGTAAGAAGCAGCAAAAATTGCCTTTTAATGAGAGGTTACTAAAATAAACAACCATTTACTTTACAGAAGGCATGACAGAAGTTGGGCTTGCTGAGGTGTTGTACTGAATATAAAGCTGATCTAGCTGAATATAAGGCTGAGAAACTTTCTCCTCTTAATCCAGCTGGAAAAGTCTGCCTATCTGGTAGAGATGAGGCAGGCATTCACTTGGCCCATGTGATCAGGCTTCCAATTCTTAACTATCCCCTACTGACCAGACAAGGAGCCTACTCCAACACTGGCAGCAGAGACAGCTGGCCAGCAGCCACCTCTCTGCTGCTGAAACATGCTGAGTATCAGTCAGTTGATGGTCTACTATAAAGAAGCACTGAATCAAATGAACTAATAAAATAAACTTCAGGTTAATCTTCAGCAATTTCTTAAGTTTTAAGTAGTTTATTATGTGTGTGTGTGTCTTTAAAATCAACCCTGATATAGAGAGTGATTTATTTTTTCAAATTCTGTTTCCCAGAGACTCTTACTAATGTCAGTATAGCCATTTTGGTCTTTCCCTCATCCACTACACAAAACCTGCTATATCTGATTGAATAAACACAGTTTTCCCTTGTCTTTTGTTTTCATATATATTTTCAAAACCAACTCCTCTTCAACTTAATCTTTCTTCAAGCTGGTTTCTAACACTCTTCCAGAATACCTTGAATCTGACAGGTAAATGGCTGTTTCTTTCCTACTTTCCCTTTGACTCATGGGATAACTGAAGTAGTAGAGTAAACAAACTTGTCTCTCTCTCAAAAGCTTCATTGAGCATTAGTAGGGGTGCATCTTTTCAACATTTATTAACTGGATCTATAACGTTTCAAAAGAAATACATATGCAGAGAATTCTACTGGGGGAGTCTGAGAGGCTGAGAAGCTGCTCCATCACAGCAATTTGCATTACTGACTGGTGGTGGTTTTGACACTAAGCACTTGGCTCAAAGAGTGTGAAATTAGCAGACTCATGTTGCTACTGCTCCATGAACAATCACTGCATCACTGAAGAAGAATGATTACCAGCTGTCACCTCATTTTCACTTTATGCAGTCTATATTCCAAACTTTCCAGCAACAGTATCTTTAATCTTTACATAGCCAAAGATGATAGGATCTGCAAAGCAACATAGGAACTGAACTTAGTTTTGGTACTCCTATTAGTAATTTGGTGTTAAATGTCTATATGCCACATACACATTTTTACTTCTTGTACTGATCAGCTCTCACACAAAGTAAGTTTGCTGCCAGCTCCAGCACCTTGCAAACCGAGAATATATTTACCTCAAGGAGACTGAAATTTGGTGTCTTGCATTTAAAAAACCTTTATTTTAAGGTCTAAGCACCAAGGCATACACATTACACACAATGTCACACAATTCCAGATAGGAAAAGTCCAGGTATTTTCCCTCTGATTCCCATAGGAAATATATATAGTTACAGAGCAAATTGTGAAGCACAATGTAGAAAGATCAAAGCTAAATAATCACAGGTCTATACCAGAAGTATAAACAAAGGCGATGAAGTAGTTTTTTAAACAGCAGAAGGACTCATTCTCAGTTGTAAAAAAAATAATGTTAACCAGATATTTTCTGGGCAGACAAATTTTAATCTATAATATCATGTAAAATAGCATATAACAGCAACTTGGAAAGGAAAGCTGATTCTCGCATTGCAAGATATCATGGTAGTTAGTAATCAGAGGTCTATTTGCTATGATCAGCATATCACTTTCTTAATTTGCCCAGTTAAAAGAGCATTCAGCAGCTTAGCTAACAACATCTGAGAGAATTTGAATAGTATAAATCTGATTCTTCACTGCATGCCAAATTAATACCAATGAACAGTAAAAGGGACAGAGAGTGACATCCTTTGCTGGGTCCCATGAATACCTCCCCTCTTTCATCTGTCACTTTTTATGGCTATTCCTGTTTAACAGCAGAAAAAAACTTAAGTTCTGTGGCAGAAGCATTATGAGAAAGCAAGTCATGAGTTCTCATGTATAAGCAGCAACTATTAGTAACAAGCAGTGACTATTAGGAAGACTCACCAAGGCTGCCATCAGGACTGGTGTCACTGATGCCCATCACCACTTGGATACAGGGTTTTAAATTTCCATGCATTACAGTCTCTGATTGTGAGACTTGGTCAAAGAAAAAAAAAAAAAAGCAAAGACAACTGTGAAACTCCTTGTCAATATTAGCAAGGGAAAAGAACGGATTCTCCAACATGTTGTTGGACAATGTACATTGTTGTCCCTTCCTGATCTTATCAAGGGCATGAAAACTAGTAAGAATGATCAACTTTTCACCTCCACAAAAGCAGGAGAGTAAACAAAAGGAAATGCAGATGTACTTATATTGACAGAGCTTAGCTCAGAGATGGGGATAGAATATAGGACTTCATACTTCAAAACCATAAGACCTTCCCACTTTTCCCTGCCCATAAGCAGCAGCTTTTAATGATTACTAGAGATAAATACTAATAGCAAAGAATTACTGGATGCCCTCAGCTAGCACAGAACACAAAGAGATGGAAGAGTAAAGTTAACCAGAGCTGTGTAGCCTGTACAAACCAGCCTGGTTTATCCTGAATGTGAAATCAAGATAATATAATGAGACAGTTCAGCTGTCATTAAGAGAAACACATACATCTCTTCAATGGTTCTTACACTGCCAATGTAATTAAAAGGAAGAAACTTAATGATATAAAAAGGGTAAAACTGGATCTGTGACTTAATGGTTGTTACTTTCAGGAAAATAAAAATATTTTTAGATATATTTGTAAGGTGCTTAGAAGTTTTTGGAACATTTTACTCATATAATTCTTAGATCTATATAACAGTATTAGCTCAATACACGTACAAACACATGATTATATAAATAGACAGATAAAGATAGGGTTTTCAAGAAATATTTCCTTGCCTTCTACTAAAGCCAGTGTTAAACCTTTGCTGTTAAAAATCCTGAAGATAACACTTTTATTAAAAACTGGCATTTATTATAAATGTAAAATAGAAAATTACAGCTGTTCTCTCACCTCTGTTTTTATTATTATTATAATGGAGGAAATTTTGCCAGAAGCACATGTTAGAGATATGTAAATAGTGAGCAAACATGTATGGGCAGAAGTTACAGAAAGGAAGCAATTCACAAAGGGATGCTTCATCTGGTTTCCTTCTGAACATCCATCACTTTATATATATATATATATATATATATATAAAAACCCAAATCTTGAGTTCTTGATAAAGAATTTTCCAATAGAATGTGACATACGGTGAGTGTGTGAGCACGTGTTGGAGGAGGAGATGGTGGTTCAATGGATTAGTCATTTGCTTTTCACCTCTGGAAGCATAGTTAAACTCAGTCCTGACCAGAGCTGCACAGTATATTCCAGATGGCTGAAGTGGGCCTAATTAAAATGAATTCAGTGATGTCACCTTGGATCTAAGTGAATCACATGCACTACTCATTTGGCATTTTGGCAACATCAGTTCACAAATGAAATAACCAGATTAAAATCCTCCCATGTCTTCTGGGACAACAGTCACACTGCATAGAAATACATGTTATCAGAACTGGAAAACATACTTTTATAATTGTATTATCTGTTCTTTTAAATTCTAATTAATGCATTATTCTAATATAAAGAAATAACAAATGAGTCTTGCATGTGAGGTTAATCAGTGTAGCAACATTTCAGTCAGATGATTCAGTGGATATACACTGATATAAACCAGCTGTGTATGTGGCATCATAATTTAAAAAAAAAATATAATTTAATAAAATATTTTCCTTATGTAGACTAAAATCAAAACAATACAAATCCCAATTACAAAGAAATATTCAGAAGTGCAAAGTATTGTTAATTCAAACACTTCACACAAAATCATTCTTTACAATTCACCCCCAAGTTAAAAATTAGTTTTCTGACCTTCACAGATTGGGAAAATGTGACTGGAAGAAGCAGGAAAGACCTTGCGTACCTATCTACCGTTTTTGCCATGAGTCTAATAACATCTGTGTATTATGAGGACCTGTGATACAGATACGCTGAAGTAGGGTAGCTTTTTCTTCCCCACCTATTTTAAATTCACAAATATTTTGTTTGCTCGCAAGGGTGTTTTCCCTCATCTGAAATAACGACTTTTTTTTCATGTAATATAATACACTCAGGAATTGTATCCTCATGTACATTGTGAGAGTTGTTTTTTTCAAAGTTTGTTTTTTCTTCCAACATTTCTTCAATGGATAGTGAACTGCTGGGCCCACAGAGATCTCCAGACCACCAGCTCATGTATTTGAAAGGCATCTGTTTATTTTTAAAATGCAAATGCACTCTACCTCAAAGACTGACTTGCAAGAAATGAACAATCTGAACAAGTCAAGAGGTTTCCAATCAGGAGCTGTGTTCCTCCTTTATATCAGGCTATGATCACTTGCTGTCAAAACCACTTAAACAATATCCTGAAATCTGAATGAAGTCCCCCCACAATTAAAATGAGCAGGATAATCCTGCAAGAATTATTCAGGCAAATCATTTTTCACACAGTTTAAAGTAATGATAAGGTCATTTACAAAAGAAATCAGCGCCTTTGAAATGCTGACTTGTAGACAGAGGACTGCCTGGAGGAGGGCCATAGATAACAGTGAAGACTGGCCTCCTAACACTACCCTTGCAGTCTTTGGAACTGATTCTGATGAAGAGAAGGCCCAATAAGGTTAATACCCCTACTTTGATCTCTGTCAAAGCGTACCAGCAAGAATTAATTTACATTTCAGATGAAAAAGGTTGACAGCATGAAAAGGCATCTTGTTTCTGGTATGTGAATGTGCTGTAATAGATCGGGAATTCTGAAAGGAAGTTCTGAGGAAGCTAAAGGGATAAGCCGAGCGGCTGCTTTTATTGGGAAAGAGATGAAAGGAAAACAAATTTCAATATGCGCTGTTCTGTAGAAACATGTAAGCCAAATGCTTCCTAAATTTCAAGGCCTGCTTGGGCAGGGGGTGGGGGGGAAGGGAAAGAAGGGGGAAGTACATATATCTTAATTGTATGGTTTTGCTAATGTCTGGATGACAAATGCAAACAATCCATCTCACTGCCTGAAATGGCTCATTAAAAAAAAAATAAATACAAAGGTGATCATACTCAATTTTACTGAAAACTGCCTGGAACTACATATATTATAAGATGTGCAGGGAAGGGAGAGCTTTGGAGTTGCTTTTGCCTCAAGGTCACTAGGCACTTGGACAATGTAATATAAACAACAGAAAGACTGTCAAGGTATTTCAAAACCTGGAAAATGGTGGCTACCATTAGCAAGCATGAGCTTTGATTTGAAACACAGAATAATTAGCATGTAGAAAAGAGAAAATGTACACAAGAAGAATTTTCAAATAATAAGTCTTGACACGTTTCCAAAGGCAGACAGAAATGTGTTGAGGATTATTACTATATCTCTTTGAATGCAGCACCAAAGATAGGAGGGGCAGACAGCCTAATTTATATGAAGGTGCACTGTGTCACTCTTAACCATATAGTCCTAATGCTTATTCACCCAGACTGAACACTGATACTGTCAAGTGCCAGGTTACAAAGGAAGAAAGTCTGTGAGTTGATGGGAAGAGTGCTAATAGCATTCCTTCAGCATTAGGTCCAGAGAGCTCAACAGAAGTGCTCGAATTCAAGGGTATGTGTACACTCCCACAGCTTCTGCTCTGCCATGTTCAACCCAGCATCTAAGAGACATCAGGAAGGAACACAGAGCTCAATGTCTCCCATGTATGCAAAGAGCAGAATAGATCAGTCACCTTCTCTGAAGAGCTAGTAATGAGCATGCATCTCCTACTCACCTAAGGAAAACTGCATAAAAGTCCAAGGCAGAATATCCCCTACACTCTCCAGGTGATACTGCTACACACCAGCTTCCTATTGAAACTGAGGTAACTCTCTTAAGGAACTAGTAATAGTGGGATAGTGATGGGTCAACTGTTTCACTTTCCTTTTTAGGGCAAAGGGTTGTTATAAGTTGGGAAATGAATGTTCAGGTATGGCCAAGCCTAAATGTAGCAAATACTGCTGAAAATAATTGCAAGGGGTACTTTAAAATTTACCCTTTGTGCTATCATGAAAACAATAGAAAATGACAACACAAAGGAGAGGAAGAGGGGGAGAGAGCACTTATGCAGTCCTTCAGTGCTTGTTGCAATGGGAGAAAAAAAATTCTCCTTAACAGCTCTCTATTTAATAGAATATTCCGTATTTAACCCTAGAGCCACAGTTCATGATTCTACCTAATAGTATGCATGCAAAGCTATAAATTGTTACTTTATCCTAGTGATACTCTGTTCTTTTCTGTAATTACTCTGGTATTCTGTTTCTTCTAAAGGTCACAGCAAGGTGTAATTTCAGAGTAGCAAATTTAGACAAAAAGAAAACGAATTAATTTACTGGAAATGATTTGAGAACAAATCAAAAGAATATTCAGAACGCACCTTTTTCAGATTGATTTTAGTCTCTATAATACAGAACAGAGAGGTGACAAAGCTTAAGGAAATTTATCACAGCTGGTAGAATAAATAAGATACTCTGACTTATCTGTAAACAGATTTGTTACAACTCATTTTTGAGTGGCTACAGTCCTTCAGCCTGGGATTGGACAGGGAAGGTGTATTACACTGCATTATATGGAAGCTGCTTCATATTAACAGCATCTGAAAACACTATCAAGATCATGGCACTGGTTCCTAGATTTCTGTGCCATATGGTACCCCACTCTCTACTAGAGACCTACACAGCCCATGGGCCTGTTCCTCCAGTAATCTCTTTAAAGTTTATTCAAATTCATATTGATATGGCTGCATAGGAGTCTGGCAGAGAGTCAAAATATTGGCCAAAGCTGGCAAACCCTGCATGCAGTCAAAATAAAAACCTGTCAACTTGCCAAGATGAGGGCTGACACAAAGACAGAGAAATGCATGTCCAGCACCTCCATCCACACTTACAGTCAAAACAAGCCAGTGCTTCATACCAGCTTTACATATAGTTGAATCATACTGACTGCACTCAGAAGAATATTAAAGAATTAACAGCTTTTAATCAGAATGTTTTGCCTCCAGAGAAGTAATTACAAAAAGACTTAAGTGTCTGATACCTGTCACTGGTGTCATTTCACACTGAAGAACAAATGATCAGAAGTAATACTTGTGATAGCTTTTGTTTGGACTGTATAATATTTCTCTTGGCTATAAACACCAATACATGAAATCACCCACAGCACAAGAGGTGTTAGCAATTGAAACGATGTTTTAATTACCTGCTTGAATATGTATAGCAGCATCAGTTCTTCTGTTCCTTATTTCCTTGTACTTCCTGCGAGCTTCATATCCTCTCCAGGCTAAAAATACAAAACCATGTGCTGGAAATTACATTTATTTAAGGAAGTGCTACAGAGTCTACAGAGTCAGAGATGCGCTGAAACTTTCATCCCTCCTGCCATAACCACTTCATCCCCCACCCCCAATACCTCTTCCCCACCCACCCACATGTTGAACTCTTGAGTTCACGACTGTAGTATTCACATCTCCACAACTTCAAACACTGCTTCACTCGTCCAAATTTTAATTGTCACCATGTGCTCACTGATGTCCTAACCCAAAAGGCAAAGGTGCATGAATATGTCAGCACAAGAACTTCCCTCCTCACACAGCTCCTCAAATTGGACATAAAGAAGCCTCTTGGGCCTATGCCATGACCTACGTTATCTGAAATTTTGGTATACATGGGGGCAGGGGGAGCATACTACTGCATTAATTTATGTGCTGCATGCTAACATAGACACACCTAACAATATTTTAATTTTGTGCACAGGCATCACACTCAAAATACTAAAACATTTAAATAAAGACATCACCAAATACTAATATGACACCTTAGAAGTAAATCAATAATATTTGCATCAATTAGCTGAAGAAGAAAGCACCTCCAGTTATTTTGATTTCATAATAAACTGTTATGAACAAATAAATAATGCACATGCAATTTAACAGCCTGAAATGCAAAAAACCAGAATGAAATAGAGAATGTGAACATTTACCTGACTGTATGGTAACAGCACTATTTTCTCTTTTCTCTTTGACTTTCTTGTACTTCCTTGCCCCAAGCCATCCCTTGATATAGGCTTGCATGACCACCACCCTTCCTATAACTTCTCGCAGGAACAAATTCAACTGTTCTATATGGTAATACTTTAGAAAAACCTGAAATGGAACAAAAAAAAAAAAAAAAAAAGAAAAATAATTTCAGTATTACATACAGGCAGTAACACAACCTCTTGTATTCTACCTTTTCTTTACTCTTACTTCAGCTTATTTTAGGGCACCTTTGCTGAGAAAACTGGCAAAATACTGATTGTAATATCATAGTAATCTTGAGAATCAAATATTTGCTCTCAGTGTGCTTGCAGAATTTCATTATTTCACTGATTATAATCAACCCATTGCAAAACAAATCACATGTTTACGCCCTTTAAAAAGCAAAAAAAAAGGGGAGTGGGATTTTTCAGGTATCAACAATTTTGAAATGTAGCCTTTCTTGACAGTGGAAAGATAAATACTGGATTGAATTTGGTTTTAGACATAATAATGAAGCATTATGGTTCAGATGGCAAATCCTGTGTGTGCTTACATACACTTTATCCGGGTCCTGATCAGGAAAATTCTCCTTGTTTCTCCTTTGTGCATGGTAAAACAACTCAAGACACTGTATGACATCCTTTTCACAGAAGTCATCCCCTCCATTTTAAACCATGAAACTCCACAAATGGATAACGCACTAAACAGCCCTGGGATGGGCCAGAGTGTGATGTTTCAATCACGACACAATTAAGAGCAGGAGGAATTTCAAGAAGGCACTACCTCAGCAGGCACTGATAGACGTACTGTCCTTATCCAGGTAGCCAGGTGCAGAATGCCCTTTGGGGAGGTATCAAATGCACCCCTCCTGCAGCACCAACTCAACTGTTTTGGGAGCACACTTCCATAACCCAGGAGGCTAACTGGAGCAAATTCTTTGCTCTTCTGTTCATGCAGTGCTTTTCAAACTAAAAGGCTACTATCCTTGATGAAATGTTAGCACCCCCTACCTTCGTTTTCCCAAGAATCCAGTTGTCTAGTTTAGATTTCTCCAAAATGGCAAGACAGTTTTCTCTGCTGCCAAGGGGAGTCTCATGTGCCTTGAATGCAAGGTAATAATACCTGTAAAACCAAATGACAAAGAAAGAATTGACTTGACAATCAGGATGTTCTTTCACTCTCCTCCAGCTCAGAGCCGCATCTCTAGAACTAACAGACCAAAGTCACCCTTATACTCAGTTCTCTTCATAAACCATTACACAGTTGTCACGAATTGGTATTTGAGCATATGCATGACATAGGAAAATAGATGGTACAAGACTGGTGACAAGAATCTGGTATATTCTAGAATTCCTGAGTTGGTTTAATCATCCAGGAAGGTCTTTCACAAGCCAGTGCAACTCATTCAGGTGAACACATGAATGAGTAACAGGAAGAAGTGGGAGAAGTGCCAGAAATTGGAGTAACAGAAATGAAGGCAAAAATAAAACTTCTGAAAACATGTAAAATAAGTGTGCAATTTACAGAGCTGCATAACATATTGTGGCAGAGTTACATCTAACTGTAAGCCTACAAGTTCCGTTGAATAAGCATGTGCTCCCTGAGGTATTCAATGAGCTCTTACAGATTTCTGAGTGGAAGAAAAGTCAAATACTAGCACCAAAGAAAGAGAAAAGCACCAAAATTAAGTTATTCATGACCCGATGCCTGTTTCTTATGAAAAATGCCAAAAAGGCATTTCAGAATCATTATTTCACTTATATCAGTCATTTTTTTCACAAAGAAATGAAAATGTCCTTGATATTCTTTGAGAGCATAAATCCACATAAGAAGTCCACGGCCTTTAAGTTTGTAACAAGATCACTCCCGTCAACAGAACTCACGGGAGCTTCCCATTTTCAGTAAGCTTAACAGAAAGGCTGAGGATCCTCAGTCAGTGAAGATAAAGCTCCAGGAGGGTAGGCAGAACAATAATAGAGTGATACTGAGTGATTATTGAGGCTGAAAGACAACTACTGAATAAAGATTAGTTTACAGTAAAAGCAACTCTCATATCAATCTTAATATACAGACAGCAAGATGCTCAGACTGCATGAATACCTACCTATTTCACACCTTCAGAAGGGGTCACATATATTTGCAGTTAAAACAATTGGCATTGCTGTCATTGCAACAAGGATTTTATAAGTGCTGATGGTTAAGCAAAACTAGCAGTTACTTTAAAGAGAAAACAAGTTAATTACACCTCACATGAATGCAATAATATTCTTTATTCACTAGGAGTTATGTAGTTATGATTAGGTTTCTAGAGTCACTAGGCATGATGCCTTTTTTCTGTTTGATTCAGATAAGAAAATTTAAAAGATTATGACCAATTTTAGTGGCCTTTGGAGCAGGTCCATATTAAACAACATTGACTTTTGTCCATGTTCGCTTGCAAAGAACAGCCACTAACAGTTATGTGAAATAACATCATTTGCAAACAGCTAATGCAAACATGTTTAAACTGAATTAAGAATAAATGGACCAATCCCTACTTGCCACAATGCATTAATGAAGAATTTAATTGAGTCAAGGGCAACAAGAAAAGCTTCCACTGGTATGTCAGTGATAAAAGGAAGGAAACGAGACCTTGTCACCTGGGATATGGAGAAGGACAAAGTACTCAATGATATTTTTGCCTCAGTTTTCACTGGCAAGAGCTCCAGCCAACCACTCAAGCTGCAGAAGGCAACGGCAGGGACTGGGAGAACAAAAGACCACCCACTGTAGGTGAAGGTCAGGTTCAAGAACATCTAAGGAATCTGAAGTGCACAAGTCCATGTGACTTCATGAGATGCATCTGCAAGTCCTGAGGGAACTGGCAAATGAAATTGCCAAGCTATCATATTTGAGAAGTTGTGGCAGTCACATATCCATCTGTCATGGGTTCAGCAGCAGCAGTCATCTTTCTCCTTTAAGTAGTAGCTGGTGCAGCACTGTGTTTTGGATTTTCGG
>JASSUY010020935.1:0-10928 GCA_032466535.1 Forpus xanthops
TTATTCTAACCAGTCTATTAAAATTATGAGCTAAAAAGGGCTTTTTTTATTTTTTTTTTTTTTTTTTGTTCCTTTAAATAACGGATTAGTTAAAAGGATGTGAATTAACTTAGAATGAATGTTCAATTCATATAGTAGAATCGCCATCATCATTATTACAGGAAGCTCTAATCATTATGCAACCACTAATATAAGACATTCTGCTAGCTTGCCTTTAATGAACATGACTCACATTTCACTTTAATGATTCCTGCACCCGTGTCTCCTCTGTGCTTTCTACACACACAGTCATGGGGGAAGGGTGGCCTACATAGCTTTTTAAAAATGAAAGAGAGTCCCTTCCAGTACCTCTCTTTCATAGGAGCTCACACCACAAAGCCTTGGAGAATCTGAATATCAGAAAGTACTTGGAGCCATCTCTTTTCAAGTAGTCTCCAGCTGGTCTAACCCAAGATGATGGCACACCAAAGGAGTGATCTCCTCAAGGGGGCTGAACAGCCTCCAGCATTTTCTCCAGAAGAGTCACTTTCTCATCTTGCTCAGCAAATTCACTGTTTTCTACAAGAGAATGCAGCAACTTAAACAGAGCACAGCTCTCAGGGAAGGGGCTTGCAGCGGTGACAATGTAGAGATGCAAGTGCATTGCATTGGGGACATGCAACCCAAAGAATCTGTGAGAATATTCAAAAAAGAAACTCAGCATCTCACACCCTCTTTTCTCACCCAAATCTAACCTCACTGTAAAAATGAGGTATTGAAATACTGAAGCTTCAGTTATCCAAAACAGTCCACATTGTCCACTTACCCCCAGCTCCTAGGCTCTTATATATCTTCATAGCATAGACCATTTCTCAGAAAGTCCATCTCAAACAATCAAGTCACAGCCAGAAATAAGCCTGTAGCAGCCATTTACTAACGTTTGAAAAGCATTACTAATAATAGTGAAAAGCACAAACTTAGCTCTTCATGTGTCTGCTACATAAAAAAAACCCACCAAACTTCCATGGAATGAGGGATAAATAAAACTGCTACTTTTCCAGGACTTCTATTATATTCCTTTTGTTGCCAGTAATTATACAATTAAACTGCAGAATTAATTTCATTACAAAGCCCATTATTTAAACAGAATCCCACTATTAACCTGACTGCTACAGCCAATTCTACCTGTTATCACAACCTTCCCAAAGGATAATACTTTAATAGTTAAACGTAGGTACTGATTATATAGATAGTGGTTACAGGTATAAATAAATCATTTCTTTACACACCAAGAATTTCTCTAGTGCACTCTTCAGCCAAATAAACTAACACATTTTACAGCATTCCTGGGAAACAGATAAAGAAAAAGCAGGAAAAACTTCACAGAAGTTCCCCCACATCCATCCCATTTAGGTGTGATGTCTGGCACATAACCACAAAGTGCCCAGCCACTGGAGGCCGGGGTTGAACAACACTACAGCCTTTTTGAGCACTGGTGTTAGCCTAGGGGAGAACAATATCTTTATTAAAACTGAGGGTTAGGGTTAGGGTTAAGTTTAACATTACAGTTTGCTTCCCTTTATTTGGTACTCTTTGATTTGCTCTTAACTTTTGCACGTGCAAACACCTTTCCTCCCATCATTAAGTTTAATTGAGTTTAGAGAGGCTGGCAAAGTTTCATCTCACTTTTTAAAATGACTTTAATTGTCCAGGACCCATTTAATATCCAGTCTTTAATATCCAGTCTACAGGCAGCACCGGATAGGAATGAAGTTTGGTTCACTCCTGACTCAGATGCTAAAAAATATGACTGTCATTCAAACTCCATAAGGTGCTTCTTGCAGGAGACAAGGATGGGGCACAGCATGCAATTCTCATGTCAAGAGACTTGATCACAAGCAGGGAATACCACAACATTTTGGAAACAGCACAGAGAGCAAAAGCAGTCTCCGGTCAAGCTACAATACCCCCCCCTAATTGTCTGAGAAAGAGAATACCCTTTGCCTACACTCTTTAGCTACTGTTATATGTGATATTCATGCCGATGCTTAGCTCTTCAGTTTCATTCTTTACCTGTTTATAGCACATCTCTTTACGTCCAGTGCTCTTAAGACATGCACAATATTCTTCCATTTCAGTTTTGGAAGACTACACGTATTATTTCATATACTCAGCTCTTCTGCAGTTGCTTCCTATTGTTCCTCAAATCTATACATCTACACAATCACCTTTTCTCACTGTGATCTACAGCACACAAGGATTTGCAGGATCGCAGCTGAACTATTCCTGGAAATGCTAACCATCTCATGCCCAAAATCCATCTGTGGTAGTTCAGCAGTTCAATCCATCATTACCAAATTTGGCCTAACATGTTCAAACAGTTGAACGGGAACAGAACAACAAAGTCAGCTAAAACAACATTTCTTGTAAGCTTTTAGTGATGCCCAAACAAAATGTTTTCCTTTTTGGTTTTGATGATAACAAAATTAAGATCCTCTCCACAGTACCTACTTGATCCTCTCATGCTGCTTCACATCTATTGCAGCCAAGAATTGAAGCAGATCTGCTGATTACCATTGGAAAGACTGTTTCCTAGGTTGAATGGCAGAAGGAAAAATCAATTATCTCAGAAGAAAACACAGCACAAGTTCAGAAGCCTGCAAAACCATCCCAAAGCACCTCAGGCATTGCCCATACCAAGTCCCTCAGTCTTTGAGGACAAATTCAGACATTTCAGCTAGTGCTGAGTAGCACCTTTCTTAAGTGGCCACACAAGTGACTGTAAGCCTGTGAGTTAGATTCTGACCCTCACAGGCTTGTTCAAGTTCGCAATTATCCCAAAATGTATTCTTGTCAACAACACACAATTTTCAATACATCACTTGCTTTTCAAGTCAAATTAACACTTCACAGTCAGATTCTACCTCCTAGACAACACTATCCTAATTGAGACTTCCGTGATTTCATTTCAAGAGAAAGCAATAGCTTTCATTTGTGATTTTAGCTGTGGGGACAGATAGATAATGAACTGCATAGGTTCCTCCAAACAAAATATTACATCCCCTGAATGCAGCTACCTGACAAAAGACATTAGACTACAGGAGCTGGGACTGTGCTTAAGCTCAGACATGTATTGTTAAATGTGACATGCTCAATTTATCATTAGTTATGAAGTGAAAACGGATGAATACACATTCAATTTAGTTCAGCTGCTTTCTTCATTTATCACACTCTTTCATCATCCATCATTCTCCCCCGCCACCCTTTTGATTTGAACAAATAACACACTTTCATAAGTTTAATCTAATTAATCATAATTGTAAGGTAATGTTCCCTTAATGAAGCATATATTGGGCTTTATAAAGTTTGTTGCAATTTTAATAAAATCTGTTCCAGATAAAATCTACAAATGTTTTCAATGGAGCCAAAACCAGACCTATCTCTCCCACTCATTACTAAGGTTGATGATGATGTATCAGTACAAAGAGTTGCTCAAGCATATTGTTCTTTTATAGAACCACTGCTTCAATAAATTGGAAAGCGTTTATCATTCTATGAGACAAGACATGCGGTTCAAAAACTTAACTGAAGTAGATACAAATTAAAAAAACAGCCTAAAAGATTTTTCACACATTACTGCTATACACAATACTTGCTGTCTTCTGAGGGCATTGCACACACCAAAGAAGGTACAAAGAAGTTGCTCCTTAGCAGCAGAAGGGGTACACAGAGCTACTAAGTTTTGTTGCAGTTCTCTGACTGCAGTTATCCCAAAAGACAGCCACTCTCCAGCAACCTCAGTGAACATGTACCTCCATGTATCAGACCATGTCAAGAAATCTCAGTTCTTCTCAGGACAACTCAGTTTTGTTCACTGAAATTTTTCAAGTCATTATGACCCCAGATTTCATTTCCCCTCACCGCTGCCTAGATACAATTTCTTACCTCATCTTTTTGTGGTTTTCCAAGCTTCATGAAACATTTTGGAGCATCTGGGTGGAAAGTGTTGTGGAGATCAATTTACTTAAGATGATTATTAATGAGCAATTTCATTTGATCATTATTGACATACATGGACTCATCATTGCCAACACCATAGCATACTCACTTGCATCTTTGTCCACTCTTTAACTGACAATTGTTTCTATGTTGCAAAAGCAGAAACAGCACATTAGAAAATGGACTTATATTCCCATGGACAGGATTTTTGCCTGTCTGTACCCTCGTCATAAATATTGCTGCACAAGAATTGGCAAGTTCATGTTCCACCCATCCAACCATTTATCCACAATGTAGTGTCCACATTATCACTTTCAAGTGCAGTTTCACTAGCTTTACTTCAGCCTTTTTCCTAAGTACTGAGAAATTTCAGCAAGAGGAACAGTTCTAACCATTATATGCTACTACCATCACCTCCATCAAGACTAAGGTCTACCTGGCAAGACGATGGGTAAACAACACAGAAAACATCTATTCCAGCATCTCATTTTGATGTGAGTCATTACAGGGTCTTTTCTCCTTACATCAGGAAGGAGGAAAGGCAATGTAGTTCTACAGCTTGCTCCCTAGTTTACATTGAGGAGTTGCAGAGCTTTTCCTTTCCACTTTGTGAAATGAATGTGTGATGGTTTCTGGCAGACTGTTAGAAAAAATGTGATTGTGACTCTCCCTTGCTGCACACAAGATTAGAGCTGCATGGCTGCCAATGTTCTCTTTTACATACCACACAAACAGTGGCAGAAAGTAGGGATTTACTGATTACAAAGACAAAGGCAAGACTAACAGGAACTAACTTCATGTCTGACATGGACTTACAGTAGCTGATTGCCTCTTTTAACAGCCACTTATTTCTGTAAGTCATGCCTTGAAACACAGGAGTACAGGGTTTAATAATCCACCAAGGACACAGAACAAGTAAGCAGTAATGCCACCAAGAGGAAATACCACAACAGCAGTAACAAGCCCTTGTAGCTGGAGCTCGCTGCAATAAATTCATTTGCAATGGATCAGACACCCAGGAGAGACACCAAGGTCAGCCACTTTCTAGATAGAGGCTGGTACAGAGATATTATGTGGGAGAGAAATTAGAGACATTTAACATAGTTTTGCATTCTTATGAAAAGAGATTATGAGATCTCCACTGGTAAGGGAGAAGGATGTAATGCAAGGTCTTCTTTCCAGAAACGGAGTTTCCACATCTTCCCACCTGGGAGCATTCCTGCTGCAGTCCCCTATCCCAGCTCTTCCTCTTAGTCCCATTTTATACCTACAATACTTACATGGCCCTGTGAGGTGGCACTTTCTGCTCCTTGTCCATTCTCCTTCACTTTATTTTTTGAATTTTTTAGTAATATTTTTGACTCAGAGTAAATACATCCTCTAAGGCTTAGCTGCTGGAGCAGCCAGTGCAGCCAAAGCACTGATATCAATTAAGGTAAGTACAAAGTATGAGACCAATTAATCATTTATTATCTTTACAATGCAATAGCTGAAGCCCCAGGGTAAGGCAGCCCAATAATCCTTACAACCCCCAAGGTGCTCATCCTCTCCTAAGCTGATCATTCATTATCCAGAGAATATCAGTATAGAAAATTCTTCATTTTTCAAGGCAATCAGCCTAGTATTCATGACAACTGTTTGAAGCTCTGGCTCACCTTAAACACATGAAGAGGCCTGTAAACACGTTTGATCTTAAACAGCTTTAAGGTCTCATCCTGCCTTCACTGAAAGCAGAAGGAAAACTCTCCTTGACCACTTGGAATTCAGGTTCATTTCACAACACTGACAACATCAGGTAACCTTTACAAATGCACTGGTCTGCCTCGTAACACTACCTCTCTCCCAAGGCAGAAATGTATGAATACCCAATCTAAAAGATGCATATGCAGTTAAGAAAGCTGCCTTCAGTAAAATTAATGTAGGCAAGAAGAGCTTCAGGCTTCTGGCGTATGAAAGCTATAAAGTACATGTGCAAAATACCCCATCTCCTGCCTTCCTTGCTCTGAAATAACCTGTGGCTTCTGACACAGAACAAGTAGCAAGATGGCAGCACAAATCACAGAAATCCCACAAGGTTCACATGTAAGTCAATTCCCTACTAGAAAACACACACACAAAGTGATGCAAATTGTCTTGTGGCACAGTGCACCTGTTCACTTTATAAATAAAAAGGTACTTTACGACAAACCATCACAATTTCACAAAGATTCTGCACGAAGAAAAGTTATGCAATGCATCTCTGCTCCTTAAAACAGGTCAGCAACAAGAGAAGTGGAAAACAAAAACCCAACTCTATGGAAATGGCAAAGCCTGAGACCTTAAGCTCTCAAAACACAACCATTCAAAGTAATACAGGGCACTATCTAGAGAAAAGTCACTGCCAAAAAGAGAATAACTTAGATGATGTAATATGAGTGTCCAACTCAAAGGAACATGCTGGTCAGCATAGACTTTGATTTACCACCACAAGACCACACAGCTGTCTCCTACTTCCTTTTGCCCCCCAAACCTTCTCTCTTTCAGACTCCAAGGTCCAAGGCCTCCCACGTAACTTTGTATCTAAGCCATAGCACAGTTCCTAGCATGGAAGTCGCTGCACAGGCTGCCAAACAGCCTTTGACTTCACCTGCCCACCGGAGACTGGAGCCACTGGATGGTTTCCCTTCAGAGCTAGACTTGGCCCATTACCCAGAGTCAGTGGCCAAGACAACCTCATCTCCTACTATGTTCTCAGTAATTTTCTCCTCTGGTTTTCACACCGCTACAACTCGCATACCACAAAGGACTTGAGGGTACTCAGGGGTTGAGTCCTACTTGTTACTGACAATTGTGATCGCCTCAGCGCACTCATTAAACCAAGAGGTTTCATGCAGGGAAGCTAGTGGAAGATCCTTTTATTTAAGAACCAATTTGTTACAAAGAACGATCTCTTGCATTTGGTTGTTGTTTGCCCAGTGAGTTCCTTTATCATTTACTTGCTTGGTACAAGGTACATACTGAGCACTGCATTCGTGGCAGCAGCACAGAAACTGCTTGGACTCAATTCATTAGAGTTTAACACCATATTCATAATACAATCCACCACTTAAAAAGCACTAGTAATGTTGCCACCATATTATGCTGGAAGCACAAGGTGAGAGGAGAAAATGTACTAAACATCATCTTTGCTACATATGTACTAATGCTAACTTTGCTGTAAGTGGCCACCATAACCTTGCTTTCAACTCTACTGAAACAGCTCATAAACTCCAGCTCTGCCATGTATAGTACTGTCTGCTCACACAGTGCTAATGTTTAATTAAATGGATACTTCAGAAGAAAAGCACAAGGAAGGACAAGTGCCCTTCCAGTTTCAGCAAGTCCTTCATTCACTCAAACACATTCACTGTTTCCGGTTTATGAGCGTGTAACAGCACACAATCAACACATCCCAGCTCCTGTGCTCTGCAGGTGTATTTGTTTAACACCCATACTCAACACAAGAAAGTGTTTCAGTAGTGCAAGAATGTGACTTAAAAAAAAAATCATAAAAATCTTAACAGCATGTTACCGTTCAAAGTTTCTAATGTAAGCAATTATTTTTTCTTTTGTTTTCCAAGTTTTGGTTAAAAAGCTGTTTTATTGGAATTGCTTGAAAGAATATTACCAGGGAATGGAGCTGATCAATCAACACCATGAAAGAAGAACAGCATGCATATGGATAAGTAGGGAGTAAGAGCAAGGAGAAAAAGAAGTGGCAATGAAGGGACAGAGAAGGAAACGAGTTGAGCGTTGCCTGTGAACTGTCTTAAGTACATTGGCACTTTATCCCAGCTTTTAAAAGGAGAGACACAGTCTAGAGAGAAAATTCAGCGCTGTCTACTTGAAAGGTAAGAGTAAACTTAGACCCTGACAATTACTAAATAAGAACATAATTAATTATTCCTTCAACTGAATAGTCCTGAATCCCACCACAAATCAATCAGCTCTTCTTGCCTAAGAAGCTCTGACTCTATTTTAGCTCAATGAAAACAAAATCGATGAAGGCCAATTATAGCCCATCTCGTTAAGAGTATGCAAATAGTTCACTATATAGAGGAGCTGCTCTTGCTTAGAGCACTGCTGAGGACGACACTGGTCTGGCAAACGCAAACGTGAGCTAGTGCTGGCCTCTAGCTGTGTGTGCTGTAAAATACCAGCTCGATTACGATCTCTTCGGAGGGGATGCAAAAGCAGCAGAGACCGAATGTGCCCAATAGCGGTTCTTCATCAGCTTTCTGCTCAGTAATTTCATGTGCAGAAAGCCTACCAATGTGTCTCAGAAAGCAGATTCAAAGTTAGTTACAAGAAATGGTGCACGCAAAGCTACAGAAAACGGAGCAAGAGCAAAGCTACAGCTGCAGAGCAATGGATGTACTGTGGCTGCCTAGAGACGCGAGGTTGCTACAAAGTGAAGTATTTTGAGAGTTGAACCTTTTTTTCCTGACAGTGTTCCACAGCTCTGCATACCCCAGTCACATGGGAGTATTCACATAGTGGAGGGTGACTGTATGCATGCAATGGGCATGCACCCACCAGACCACAGGATCCAATTCATATGTCCACAAAAATCTGGCCTTCCCGCGTCCTGTTCCTCCTGACTGATCTTCTCATTGTTTGCTTACAACAGATGGGATTATTCCTGTCAAGAAGTCACCTGCAGGGTCTGAGTTTCCCAGATCTCCAGCTATAGTAAAAGTGTATTTTTTACTGAAAGTTTGGGCTTTCTGCCCATGTAGTAAAACTCTACCCTTGCCTCTATAGACAACTTTGATAGACAGCTCCATCTTTCCTTTGGTCACCTAAAACTTGACGTAATCCTTACTTTACTGCCACACTTGTCAGTGTTACCAGGACTTGGGGTAAATTACACAACAGCATCTACAGAAGGACTTAAAATGAAGTATGTGATTTTTCAACATCACAAGGGCCTCCAGTTTTGTTTGTGGTGTTGAATCAACCTCTGATGTCACAGCATAGCCCAGGCTTTTGGGCTGTGTGTGTTTGGGGCTTTGGGTTTGTGCTTGGGTTTTTTCTTTCATTATTTTTATGCTAGTCATACTGTTGATGGGGGAGGATGGGGTTTGAAGCGCCTTGAAAAGAGGTAATAAATATAATTATTATTGTTAATGATAATATAGTTAATACTGTATTATAGTATACATCATATATTACTTATTCTAAAGTATATATGTCATATTGATAACTTATATATTTATTATAATTAATAATTGGAATATAATTATTATAGTTATGCTGTATTTGAAGCACAGAAGACAAACCACTTTGTCTAAGAAATGTGAGAATTCAAACCTGGGTGTTCAACTGCTCCAAACACAGTTGACCCTCACACTCCCTTCAGGTAACTGATTTCTAAGCTAAATCCAGGCATTAGCACTTCTGCCTTTAAAAAAAAAAAAAAACCCTCCTATTTCAATACCATACACCTCTAACTTCAAAAACTGAAAGCATTAGAACTGAAAACTTCAAAGCAAAAAAAGCAGAGAAAAAAAAAGCTGCTCATTACTTAATAAGCAGCTGTATGCAATAAGAAGCATCCTCTTTAGACAATTTTGAAAACAATGAGCAAATCCTTGTGGAAAGTAACATAATGTTCAATAGCATAGTAGCCTCCTTGCAACAGTATCCTTAAGAGTTTATTTCACCTTTCTGCTGACAGAATAGTGCAAAATATCCACTCTCATTTCAGAACACACAGACAAATGCACACAATTAGAAGGCTGTCTGAGATATTGCAGTAAGAGAATCCTGTAAGCCTGTAATGAGGTCTGCTGGAATTGTCATCACGTCCCCACGAACAAAAAAAAACCCAACAATAGGGCTATCAAGGGCATTCTTGAGACAGCACTTCTCCTCTCGCATCCTCGGATGTATTTTTTCTGCTTTTTCTCTGGGTCACAACCAATTCAAATAGTAATTTTCTTAATGGCTCAGAGTTTTACTCCCTACAGAGTCCATCTTCTTAAAGAACCACAGTGACATATTCAAGCAATCTTACTCTTTATCTGCTTACTGACCTGTCTCTTTATTTTTATTCTTTTTAAGCCTATGAGAAAAGATGCTCCACAGTCAGAACATAACAGGAGATAAGATGAGGAAGACAGCCTTTGTGGTGGAAAACCCCAAGGACAGCAACAAGCCCACAACAAGCCCAGAGAACTGGCAGAAGTAACACAATTTGCTGTAAGGAACGCAGCTGTATGTAGAGGGGGCTAAAATTCAACCCCATGCAAGCCTCAACAGTGGGTCCATTTACAGATTCCATTTTTGCCCAACCTCATTTCAGTTGGGGATAAAGCAAGGCAAATAAAGCTATCTCAAGCAGAGATTAATCCAGTTTAAGGTCCCAGATTTTTAAGCCACTTTAACTGTGCAAAGCTGTAAAACACAGGTTTAAGCAAATAATTTTATCTTTTTTAAAGTAAGCATATTATTGGCTGGCTTGATAAACTGGATTTTTGTAATAACAGCGTACTATGATTTAGCCAGCTCAAACTCAAACTCTATGCAAAAAGCTAGTGTGTATTTCCACCAGGAGAAGCCAAATGGTCTCATTTGTTCCTACAAAGTAAAACCCAGTGTGAGAGAAGCAGTACCCTCCAAAGCAGCACAGGTACCAGTCCTGGTGCTGCCATCAGCAACAACTGTAAAACTCCCTGTGCTGGGTTCAGCAGCAGCAGTCATTTTTCTCCTTAGTAGCTGGTGGAGTGCTGTGGTTTTGACTTTTGGCCTGGGAACAATGCTGACAACACCAGTGTTTTCAGTTGCTGCTTAGTAATGTTTACTCTGACCAAGGACTTCCTCAGTCTCATGCTCTGCCAGGAAGGAAGGGAAACCAGGAGGAAGCAGAGACAGGACACCTGACCCAAACTGACCAAAGAGGTATTCCATACCACAGCACGTCATGCCCA
>JASSUY010020936.1:0-23667 GCA_032466535.1 Forpus xanthops
TTTAGATTGGATGTGAGGAAGAAATTCTTTAGTGTAAGGGTGGTGAGGCACTGGAATGGGTTGCCCAGGGAAGTTGTAAATGCTTCATTGCTGGCCAGTGTTCAAGGCCGGGTTGGACAGAGCCTTGGGTGGCATGGTTTAGTGGGAGCTATCCCTGCGCAGGGAGGTTAAAACTAGATGATCTTAAGGTCCTTTCCAACCCTATTATATGATTCTATGATAAGAATACATCTATCATACATGTACATTATAACTGTTAGGGGCTCAAAACTACAGGTGAAATTCAACGTCCTGGAAAGACACTGAATGCATGAGGGAAAAAAGACAAATGCAACTATACTTGCATTACAGAGAAGTTTTATACTGTCTGTTATTCAGATCTCCAAATCACTGAAAAAGTCACATGAAATGTCAGAAATTAAGAATTGTGAACAAAATTCAGCAATCACTTTTATGCCACTACACAAACCTACAGTGAAACAGTATTGCTTGCTCTGCCTGAATTTCCAATTTCACTTTCACTCCTTCACTACATTCTTCCCAATCTACATAGATATATAAAAGGTATAGAGAAAAGTAACATGGATGCAACATCTTCCAAGCTAGGAAACAGTTACATAGACTTGATTTTTCAAGGCATAGGAAGAGACAACTAAGTAGGATATGGCAGGGTGCAAGAAACAATTTTCATTAACAAACCAAACAGAAAATGGCTATTTTCTTTCTTATTAGATATAAGATCTGAAAAGCGTTGAATTAAACGATCAAGCAGCAACTCCAAAACAAAAGCAAGTCCTTTTTCATAAAATTCACAATAGTGCTGGGAAAGTGATTACCTTGTCATTAGCATAAAAAGATACAAACAGTAATTTGTGAAATTTTGAAAAGTAAGTTCCATTCAGGGTTGTTAAAATGGTCTAGATATATCCTCTACCACAGAAGTCCATATATTTTGGAAGCCGAAGTATTTCTTCCCCTCTGCCTTCCTGTTACACTATTCTATCTGAACAACTGGCAACTGGCCTATCAGGGAAATAACATGGAGCTTCAGGAACCTTTGGTCTGACCAGCACATGCATGAATTTACTTCACCAGTTCCTAAATGATGCAAAAAAAAACCAAGTTACACCTTATATTCTCTAATTTACAAAAGCTTGTGTCCAATGTCATAAGCACTAAGCTGCACACTGGACTCAATTAGGCACATAAACAGGCTCTATTTAAGCCACAAATGACAGCAGTAATGAGCTTCTGAAAGAAAGATGTAAGGAAAAGCATCTTACTGAGGATCTCCAGCATAACTGAGTTGAGCAGGTCGTATTCCAAAGTGGACAATAATAGGGAAAGTAATTACATCAGAATTGAACTGTTCGCGGTCCAGTTGATCAATACGAACTGAGCTGGGTTTCTAGGAGAAAAAACAAAATACACTTACTTGACAACAGTTCCATGGAAAATAAATTGCCTATAGCGAACACTACCCAAGGATCATGAAGCAGCAATATTCTAAGTTTACTAAAATACACATAAAACTTATAATTAATATTAGAATAAATGTTTGACAATGACAATGTCTGAAATGAAGTTAATCAACTTAGCACTTTCAGTGAAAAAAAGAAAGTATTTTTATTTTACAAGTCAGGAAATTTAGTTAGATTATTTCCAAGAGCTTAAAGCAACTTTCTTCAGTTAAACATCATATAGGAAATAAAATCAGGATTAGCATTCTGGCATCCAATCTCCCACATGCCTGAGTAGTTCACTAAGATCAGGTTACCTTCTCTAATTTTAGTTCTGTTCCTGATTTCCCAAGCAAGTGAAACCATTATCAGATCCATTCAATCACAGCAACTAAACAGAATTTAAAAAATCTGTCACGCTACTCTTAGAAAGGGTTCTTGGCTGATGTGTACAGAGAGGAATACAGCCTTGAATGATGAAAAGGCTTCTGTTCTTTTTACACTTCCAAATGCAAGTTTGGGTTTTTTTTTAGTTAAACAGGACAGTGCAGGAAGCAGTAACTTTTGCTAAAAATACCTCTAGAAATACAGAAAATGAGTAACTGCACATCACTGTAGAAGACATGCTCCTAATAGAGCTCTTGACGATTTATCTAACATATTTAAAAACTCAGCTGAAGCTGCACAGTTTGTCTCCAAGTAAACATCTCCATTACCTGGCAAGCGGCTTTGTTATGTGCCTCCCCACTTTGCAATCAGTTAGATAAGGCCAATTATTTTCTGCTTGCTAAGGTTTCAGAAAAAGGCCATTACTTCTAGTTACCTGGATCTCAAAACTTCTAATTTAGCATTGTGAAATTCTTCAAGATGAGTTTCAGAGTTACAGAAACAGCTCTCACCATTCTCTTCACAAAACAGTAAAAACTGTGCCAGGAACAAAGCCTTCACCTTTCAAACCATCTTGGTTGAACTGTTCACAGGAATCATATTCTGCATGGATAAGCAAAGCCAATTCTACAAATAAAAGTAAGCCTCATCAGGCGGCCACATTTCCAATATATTCTAGAAAAACAAAAACTTACTTAAAACTTTGACATTCGGGTAGAGGAATATTCTCTAAGAGAAAAATGCTTATTAGCTTCCCTTTGGACATGATGACTGAACATAAGGTTATATATTCCCAGCCAAAAAAACAAGACGGAGAAAAAAAAAAAGTTAGTTAGCTCATGCTGCCTGGTTTAAAAACCGTACATAAAAAAGAAAATGTTTTCCCCACAGCACTTCCAATAAAAAGGACTGGTACAAAAAAATCTAATGAAACACATGGGAAGGATCTACAGCAAAAAAAGAATGATATTTTCTAAACCAGAGCTTAAAATCCTGAAATTTAAGTTTATCTGGTTTTGTGGGGTTTGCACAAAGCCAGAAATTTTTATCTTCACCAAAGTTGTTCATTGGTTCTCCCCTCTTTTAACATTATCAATGAGGAACTTCTCCCATCCCTGTCCCCTCAAAAAAGCTTTCCTACAAAACTACTCTGTGAACCAAGGTGACAATATATAATTAGCAGAATATGAAACAATAATTATACTGAATACACCAATTAAATATTTTTTTTTTAAAGACGGACAATATTCTTCTATTCACATTTCACATTTTAGATACTTAAACAGAAGTAAACTGATCCTCAAGAGTGTGAAAGAGAGAAGAGTTTTCAGTGTCTGTGTGAAATATGTAGCTTCAGGATCACTCAAAACCAGACTCAAAACTAACAAGGCAGTGTGCCTTGGAGTTTTGTCACTCACAGATGCCTGATAACAATCAGAAAAAAGGAACTCCTTTAAAACTTAATCACAATTGTTCCTTCACTGACAGTTAAGACAGGGGTGTAACTAAACTACGTTTTTTTCCTTTAGCAGGGTGAACTCTAGCTTCCTCGCTGGTGCTGTTTCTGAAGGTTAAATGAACAAACGGCACCATACAAAAACATACAGCATAAATCATGCACTGGCAAACAAGATGCAAGGAAATTTATCCCTGCATTCCATCAAATGTGCTGTGAGAGACCATCTAGTAATATAATCTTGCTTTTAAAAAGCTCATCAAAATCAAATAAATTCCTACAGAACAGAAGCCCATTACCTTTCTTTCCTACTCAACCTCATCAATCAAGGCTTTAATGATACTAGAAGACATGATGACATTGCATGCAGGTGTAGTACAAAAGATGATAAAATACATATGTATTTGAACCCGTGAGAAAAGCAGCAATATTTTAGAAAGAATGAAGTATTAAAGAGGATTATAACTTGTGAACCTTTAAATTTATTCCAACACAGGTTTTATGGAACTAATGAAACACCATGAGTAACTTAAATAACGCTGAACTATTGTTGATTGTTTAAGCATATAGGATTTATACGTCTATCAAAGCTCTTCTCCATCATGCATATATATACCTTGCTGGTTTGATTGTTTTGTGTTTTAACTAAAATACATATATAAAACCTGGATCTGCCCACAAGAGGAATTATTATTTCTGAAGTGGAGGAGGAAAGCAGCAAAATAAAATTTAGTTGGTTTACTTTGTTGTGTCAAGTGCATGAAATTGAATTGAAGAGCTGTCATTTTCTCACAGTTTCACATTGTCTCTACAACAGAACTGTTTTATCTTCTAACACTGTAAAATGCACAGAAAATGCTTTCATACTCAGTAGAATATGCTGCAATGAACAAAAACTCCACAAACTAAGAAAGTCATCGTAATCCTCTTGAGAAAAAACATGTTCTAATGATGGCATTATAACATGACAACACTTCAAAGTGCTGCACATTTCTTTTATACTTTCCCATTTTGATATCCACACGCATGTCTAAAAACATTGTCTTGTAAAATGCAAAGTTTGTCAGTAAAAATCACACAAAATCTCAAAATTAACACTACCACTCAAAAACTGCACAGCCTTGTGAATACAGAAATTCACAGTTCAGTGACTCAAGGAACAAGCATGTATATGTTCCTTCATAGGATACTTAAGGTTGGAAAGGACCTTAAGATCACCTAGCTCCAACAACCCTGCCATGGACAGAGACATCATACGCTAGACCATGTCACCCAAGACTCTGTCCAACCTGGCCTTGAACACTGCTAGGGGTGAAGCATTTCATGCTAAACAAAAAAAAAGCAAGTTTTCAGCTAGATAAAATCAGCATACCTTCATCAAGACCACTGAAGTTATGTTAGCATATACCATTCAGAGGTTGATAAATTGTGCACTAGCATGTACATTGTATCACAGAAACCACAGGCAATGTTAAAACATTTAAGGCTGTCTAACAATTCCTATTATGAGATTCTGGTTTAGCCCTCAGTTTTAACAAGCCCAGGTAGAATTTTCCATAGCGAGAGTTCATGTATACTCCATATTTCATGTTCCCAAAGAGGATCTTGTTTTGCTTTTGATTTAGGAAGTTTTATCCAGTGCAAGACTGTTCAGAATTAAATAAAGGGAAAAACAAATTAACCCATCCAAGTTATGATTAGTTTATAAAGTAGTTTACTAAATATAATGCTGCCATACTTAAAAATATGAACTTGAAAAATATAATTATGGCTCATCATGGCTGCAGCCTGGGGACAGTTTTATCAGTTAGCAAGCTATATTTCCCCACAGGCATGACACCAAGTCACACTTTTTTCTGCTGGAGCTAAGAAGTTAAGCTATAAGCAAAGAAGGAAAATTAACTCAGAGGAAGAAAGGTGATACAACAAAGAAAGCTGCATGGCAGCCTATAACATAAGGTCCAAAACACGCCTCTAGTGCTGAAATACCAATGCAATACTGATGAAACCACAGAAAGAGAACCCTGCAGCTTTTGGTGGACATCATCTATTCTTGTGACCCACATTTCTTAAGTGTGAAAGTTAGAAAAATGGGCTAAATTCGCATAACACTGGAGTTGAAAGGAGCTGTGTTCAGAGAATTTATGTTTTAAAATACTATTTTTTTCAGAAATAATGAGACCATAGGGGTTTCAAGCTTGGCACTGAAAATTAATGAATGCATTCATTAATGTACACAGAATTCCTCAGTGTGAGAACACAGAAACAATGTGGAAAAAAAAAAAAAAAAAAACACATCGGCAGAAAACACCTTTTCCATATTCAGGGCAGAGTCTGGATGGAGTACTCTATCTAGACCTATGTGGTCAAAACAGGAGGATGAAAGAGAATAGCAAATAGTCACTAATTCTCGGGTTCTGTGTCAGGAAAAAGAAAATGAGATCACACAGTCTGAGAAAATAAGACAGCAGAGGAGAAAACTACAGTTTCAAATACATAAAATGTAGCCATTCCTTTTAACATGCACATTAACAGTGCTCATCTGGAAATCTACCCTTAAGCAGAGCAGCAGAGGGGGCAATTCTTTCCCAGGGTTAGAATGAGTCAATAAAGTGTTCCTATAGCAATCTGCAACTGTCACTGGTCATCTTTTCCCCTTTTAATTCAGCCTGCAGCAATCTTTCTGAAACAAGGCATGTACATGCCATTGGGTTATTCACAAAACAGAATTATTTGGTCTACCATGCCAGGGCTGGTAACAATCATCCCTTTGCATTCTTCTGCATATTTCTGCCATTCCAATTCTTCCCACTGAAGCATGTTGGCAATCTCCTCTTCAGGCACCAGAGCTTTACTGCATCGTAACAAGTAGAGAAGAATCTGATGCATTGATAGTACTTCTTTCCCTCCATCTTAAAAACAGATAAACAAACCACATTTCAGGTGTTTATTCTCCTAAAGCATGAGCAAAATGGAAAATATGCAGAACACATGAAATATTTGGATGAGCAAAATGAAATGCAAAATGCTTAAGCAACTTGACAAATATGAAGGCAAATGTTTTATTGATGAATACTGCACATACATAAACAGCTAAACTGGAAGCAGTAATGGTAATGGAAGCAAGAGTAACAGTTTCATCATACTGTAAAGCTGAAGTTTCTAACTTGCCTGAAAAGCTTCAAAATGAGTAGGCAGAACAATCAGTTATACTGTCCAGTTATATCTTCCTTTTCACACTTTTATCATTCTTTTTACAACAATAGTTAAAAAGCCTTTAGGCATTTCTGCAGGTTTTTTTTTAAGAACACTCAAAATTTTACGGGATACTTCTAGATTGATGTAACAAGTTACCCTTGCATTTAAAGCTCATCTGTAGTGCTTACATTCTGTACCTGCAGTAATGAAGACTAAAGAGCCATCTGTCATCTTCTGTCACTAAATGAATCAAGGACATGTGAAAACTACTAAATATTTCCGAGACTCCAGGAAACATGAACAGCAAATGGTGCTTGTAACAAAGGAAGACTGTGTAATAAACATCTGACTGGCTCCAGGTAGCCAATTACAGATATGAAAATGCAAACAGGGAAGATGAGCGACAGTTCTGACAGACTGCTACTCACTGACTATTTAAGTTCAGTATGACTGCTCATACGAGTAAAAACATGGACGCATTACTACAGTGCTTTAATACTGCCACACATCTCTCTTACCCCCACCTTCACCAACAGGGTATTAATCTGTAGGCATGGAGGCACCTTGAAGTTTCAACCCCATCAAGCACAAATGTTGATTTCCCTACCCCAGGAAGCAGGAGCAATCTGATACTTGCCCCCGAGTACATTCTATCACTACATACACAAAAAAAAGTAACAGAGGAAAAAGACAGAAGTAAAGACTTATAGCAATACTGAAGATGATGCCACAGCGCAGGGAATGTGACCACAGGCACGCAGGAAAAGCCTCACAGAACTGCTGCGTAATGGCTGTGCTGTGTAAGATGATGTCCTCTACAAGACAAGCAAGGGAACAAGCACTTTTCTTATTTCAGCTGGGATTACAGCGCTATGGTACAGAAAACATGAAAGGGACTGATATAACTGGGCCTCTCAGAACAATTAACCTCATTCAAACTCCGATAGGCAATCTTAAATGGGGAAAATACACCCCAAACCTTACTGGAAACAGAAAATACTTCTAAATAGCTACAGGGGCAAATTTTTAAATATGCAAAGTTTTCCTTCAGATTAAAGGGGGACTCAGTTTACAAGACTATTGTCTTTGTCAACAGCTAGATCATACCATTACATAAGAGGTAGCCCATGTCCACCAATCACACATAACACACAAAAAAAAAAGTGTAGCCTTACTGAAGGCTATGTACAGAAAGGTTACAAGTCACTACAAATAGTGTGCTAAATAGCAGTTAGAGACCTGACCTTTCCTGGGTCAGAGCATGCAGTGTTTAGGACCTCAGATTTTTTTTTTTTTTCTAGTCTTCTACTTTCAATATATTTTTCACCACAAAGAACTACAACTATGAATACAAAGCATCAACTATTCTGCATGCTACACATCTCTTGACACTCAGTAAACCTGGTATGATTGGCTCAAAGCTCAGAGCTACCCCAAGGCCTGTCTCTAAGTAATCTACATAGAAAACTTGATATCCCAAACCTCTTATTTTCAGACCACATTAGAAAAATGAGAAAGAAAAGCAAAGGGGACAGGAAAACAGCAATTCATTTTTATCTTTAAACAGACAGTTGATGGATGTGTGGAGACCTGTTGCATCAATGTCTCCTTTTATTAGACATAGTTTCTGCAAACATACCTGAATAGATTCTCACTCTCTGGAAATTAAAAATCTCTAAGGATATCTCAAAAAGAATCAATACAAAATGCAAACTTGATTTAAAAAAGATATCTGCCATAAATACGCTAAAAGGCAACTATATATGCAGTAATATTAAAAGAAGGAAAAAAGAGACATTTTAATGAAGAGTTAGAAGGCTGGGAACTTTAAGTGAAAGCACAGACGAATACATGGTATAGAGACTTATCTCTCGCTACAACAATCCAAAAGCACAAAAAGAGCCTACTTCTAAACTAAACTAAACTAAATCCTTGTATAAAATCCTGAAACTAACAGGAAAACACCCTCAAGCTACACAAAACGGGCAGGTCAAACTTGTTCTCATTTTGTGATGAGGTCAAGTTAATCAGCCACATGTGGCTTAATGGCTTATTTTGTAAATTGCTTCAGCAGAAGCAAATCAATGTTTGCTAGCAAGCCTCAGAGCTCTGCTTCTGATTGAACAGTGTTGTGCATCCAGGAAGCAACAATTAGAAATATAGCCATCTAGCCATCAGTACTCTCCACAGTAATGAGCCAAACCTCATTTAGCTACAGGAATAATTAATATCTCAACTAAGTTTCAAAGACCAGAGCAGAGACTACCTCCAGGCCACAGCCCTCTTGACAAAGGCTGTTCCATGTCTCATCTGCTCCCTCAGTCCAGCAGATAAAATGCATCCTCTTGTCCACGCAACACTTATGGTGTAATCGCTGGCAAGATCTCAGCAGGACACATTTTCAATGGAGACATGACATCTGTACCAACTGAATGAATGCCCTAGTATCTCAGGGATATGTTAAATACCTGTGTAAGCTGCTCCCCCAAAATAAGCATAATGTTCCACACTAAAGTTTGTCCTTGGCTGGCAGGCTAGGGTCGGAATGGCACTGAATGGTATTTTTATGTCTTTTACCGCTTGCTTCAAAGTCTCAGTTTGCATTAAGAAAGAAAGAAACAGAACAACGTGCTCAGGAATGCCAATCATGCTGACCCTCAAAACTGCACATCAAGAATTTTTATAGAATCCCATGGTATCCTGAAAAGCAGAGGGGACATGAAAATCAGTTTCACATGAGACATTAGGTAACAGCACTCCTCAAATGTCACAACTCCATTACAAGGCAAGACAAGGATGACTTGAGCACTGCCTAAAATCATCATGACAGAGACAAAAGCTGAGACTTGGCCTGCTTGCCTAATCCTCGTTGTGAGTAAACTATTCATGCTGCCAGCAAGAACTACAGACTACAAGTGAAAGCACCATATCTCTATACTGACTGAACTGTTTGCTGTAAGTTGGGATTTTTTCTGAGGAGTGGGGAGGTGGGATGTGCTTTTGGGGGGGAATTTGTGGGTTGGTTTTGCTTTTTTTTTTTTGTTTGGTTCAGTTTTAGATCTAACTACCATACAGCTACATAACACAAACATTACCTGGAAGAAATCTCACAAATCGTGGCATGAAGTGAAATCTGGGACAGGAAACAGAATCATTTTCAAGTAAAGGACCTTAAATATGAAAGAAAAAAAAAATATTTATGAAAAGCAAAATATTTTCAAAAGAAGAAAAAGATTGCAGCCCTGTCACAAACATAATCAGTAAACAGTGATTACATTTGACGGGGCTACATTTCAATCAGAAAAATAACAAAATGCACAGTAGAGAGGAACAGAATGACAACTCCTAATGAAAGCTTTTACATGCACAATTTCAAAGAAAATAACTTTTTTTTTTAAATAACTTTAAAAAGAATCTAACACACAGTAAATTTAATTAAAACAGCAATATAAAACTGTTTTATATAATTTGCTTAAGCTTTACAGACACAAACACCAGTTTATTAGTCCCTCCCTATCAGTGAGGTGTTTTTTGGTTACAGTAACAAAAGATAACATCATGGAAATTTCCTTACTATTTTATGACTTTTTTTTTTTTTGTTTCCTATTTCATCATACTAAGCTTTTCATGAAAAGAAAACCAAAACCAGTAAGTACCTTGTGTTAAAAAAGAAAGAATAATCAGAACCAGTGATATAAAATACGACACTGATATTAGCATCAAACTAAAGAAGGCTGCACAAAATGTTACCCATATGCTGCTCAGTTTAACTGCACTAAGTGTGGAGTGCATCTCCATAGACAAAGTCAAGACACTAAAACACAGCTACAGATTCTGAAATGGAATTCCTTTGATATTCTGTTTTCTTTCAGACCAAGGGAAGTATCATCTCTGAAGTTCCTTTGTTGCAGTCTTCACAGAAACATGTATTTTCATCTTGTCAAGTCAAAACCATTCAGCTATAATGACATGTTATCCCTCTACGCTATCTGTATGACACTGCCTTGTATGTTGACTGTAGAGAAACAGTATACAAGCAACTTGCTTGTTAGCTCATAAAACCAGAGAGAATAGTCTACTTGACACCTTGACTTTCAAAAGACCATGCACATGATACTAAGTATATTAACACACAGTAATATTTACTGTTTGACTAAAAGTATCAGGTTTGGATTAAGAAAAATTTAGTTTATATGCAAGAATACAGTGCTAAGTTTGTGTATTTTAATTGCTCCACTCCACACTAACGAACTCTAAAAGATTTTATCTTCTTGGGGAAGGGTTTGTCCTCCTATTATAAAACAGCATATGACTGCTCTTTTGAGGCTTCTCTCCACTTTTTTTCTTTTTACACCAAAGAGCCTAATGAAGCAATCTTATTTTACAACAACTACAATTAATTAGCATTTGGGTATGTTGGTTTGTTGTTTTTTTTTTTCCCCTAAATAAGTTACCATTAAGATTCCAGTCATACAGCTCCAAAATATCTTTGAATAGATATGAAGAGAAGAGCTCAAGACCTCTCACACAAAAATTCTGGGAAAAGAAAAAAAAACAATTATAATTACATAATACTACAATACATACAGTGCCACTCACATATGAAAAGAAAAAATGAATGAAAATTAAATGGAAAAAAATAAAAAGAAGAAAAACCCAGTGCCTACGTATTTGCCAACCACCAGACACTGGCCTTTGAAAACAATATTGGCATATTTGGACATAGCCTTGGGTGGCACGGTTAGTGGGAGGTGCCCCTGCCCAGAACAGGGGGTTGGAACTAGATGATCTTGAGGTCCTTTCTATGATTCTATGATATGTATAATCACCTACTGCAACATAATACAGTGGTTTCTTCAGAAAGCACTGTAATTAAGACTCTATTCAATGTCCAAATCAACATAGTATAGGCAGCGTGGAGACTTCCATCAAGTGGGGAAGAAGCTCCACCAAAGCAAGGGGCTTTCATTTAGCAAAGAAGGAATTCAAGAAGCTTTCCTGAACAACAACAACCAAATCAAGATATAAATTCCACACGTATTAAAGTGGTCATAAATTCCACACCCCAAACACAACCTCCTTTGGAAGTAATTATTAGTAAAGACAGTCTGCAAATAACACTGCAGCCAACTGATGTAGCCGTTTAGCCAGAAGTTCAAAAAATGTCCTATTTCCTGTTTTGCTTGGTGGCAATTTATACTTTTGGAAGATTTGGAGACAACAAAGTAGATTCATTGACAAGAAAGTAATTGTTTTGACCACATTAATCTTGCTGAGGAATTTCAGGGCTCTTGCATACGTTTAAATGCTGTTGAGTCACAAAAAAAAAAAAAAAAAAAAAAAAAAAAAAGAGGTATAAATAAAAAAAAAAATGTAAATACATGTGACTAAATTAAACACTGATCCTATCTCTGTAGTTAACATGCATGTTTTTTTTCTGTGCCTACACATGCTGTTTCACTGCAACAACTTATTTCACAAGCTGGTTTGCCAGGGATTAATTTCTATTATTAACTGAATGAGCTTTGTTTGTATCCACAGGAAATTTGTTTTGGCAACAGCTTATATTAAGTACTGATAAGAAATCTTCAGACCTTCAAACTTATCATTAAGTTTCAGCTCTGCCATTGACTTACGTGGTCCTGGCAAGCAAGTACCTCCATTTGCCTTATTTTTGTCATCCATAAGAGAAAGATAATGCCTAACTCAGCAGTACAGATAAGAATACCTGATATATATTGTATATAACTTAAAATTAAAAGAAGCTATGGATACAAGAACTTCTGACTATTTGATTTTAATATATAATAACACAGAGTAGGGCCACAAAAATGATCAGAGAAGTGCAGCACCTCTCCTATGACAAAAAGCTGACTGAGTTGGGGTTGTCTGACCTGAAGAAAAGTAGGCTCCAGGGAGACCTTACTGCAGCCTTTCATTTCTTAAAAGGGGCCTATAAGAAAGATGGTGAGATACTTTTCAGTGAGGCTTGTTGTAATAGGATGAGGGGTGAGGGGTTTAAACTAAAAGAGGGGAGAAGGCTGGATATGAGGAAAAAACTCTTCACAATGAGGGTGGTAAAATATTGGCACAGGCTGCCCAGAGAGGTAGTAGATGAGTCACTGCTGGAGACATTCGAAGCCAGGCTGCATGCGGTTCTGGGCAACCTTATCTAGTTGACGACGCCCCTGCTCATTGGAGGGGGCTGGATTGGATGACTTCTGAAGGTCCCTTCCAAACCAACCTATTGTATGATTCTATAATATTAAATATATTAATTGTCTAGGTAGATGGAGTATCTTTGAGTGCAAGTTCCTATTCAGCCATTCACTCAGATAACAGCCTCTTACAGACTTCACAAGGTGGAATTCTAAAGAGTTTAATCCGTTAAGCATATCAACAACTCAAAACCCACCCTGACTTTTTGACTAATTATCCTTCTTACCTCAGGCATCATCTCCTCAATGAAATGAATTGTATAGTCAATGTTAAATCTGATTACTTTACATAGTGGAATCTGAAAGGAAAATAGAAATTTGGCATGAAAAACTATACAGCATAAAATGTATAGTTAATACAATTTTGTATGCAAGAGTATTATTGTCTAGTGAAAGGGCACTTACTAGAACAGCTGCTGTGGGGAATCATGTAAAGATGGAGGAACACAAGCATATGAAAGAGAAGTAACAGTTCTAACCACTACTTCTGTAATAACACACAGCTGCCAGGAGGGATGGTAAAGGAAGATTAAATAATGCCATCTACTGGAGATAAAATTTTCTTTGGAAGAAAAAGTGAAGCTTAGGAAACCCATACGTTCTCTCACTTGTGTATTTGGAAGTGAATTTATTGCTGGTGACATATGTCAGATTGATACAGTGACCTGCAGGCAAGGTGTTTTAGCACACTGCCAATTCTGTTAGCTATACTGTCTTAAAAAAAACAGCTTTAAGTCATAGCAGCACAATGTAAGAACATCAGAATAAATCTATAGCTTTACACTAATTTCATAAAATAAGTATTCTCATAAGTTCACTCAACTAACAAGTAAGACAACCATCTAATTTCTTTTTTTTCTCCCCAGAAAAAAGGTGCCTTCATTTGCAAAGCCCACATACTAATGAAGGTGTATATGTTTGTTTAAATGGCATGGTTTAAGACAAAAAGGCTAAATTTCTATATGTCTCTCAAACAGCAGTTTTTATGCTGCCAAAAATTATCTCAGGACACCAAGAGATTACTTCCAAAGGCCTTTATACAGGTTAGTAATAGGAACTGACAATACAGCATTGCTTTCTATTCCAACTCTTTAAAAAATTATGTTGATCACTTTTCCAGTTTGGAATGGCAAAAAAACCACATATGTATATTATAGTAAGAGTAAGCTCAATGGCTTCACTATTTGTGCTATTTGTGTCAGACAAGAAAAGTCGTCTTTGTTCTCTGTACATTAAAAATTTCCATACCTCTCTGCCTTCCTATCATGCAGTAGGAACACAGATAGTGTTCTCTCTGCCCTCTAAGCAGGAGTAAGCCAAAACTGTTCCTTTTCATTCATTTGCAAAGTGAAAATGTAAAGCCTTGAGACAAATCTGCCCTACTGCTACTGGGCAGGAATGCTTCACACTGCTATGACACAGGCTGAATTCCACTTTCTCCTTGACTTCCTGTCAACGAGAGACCCTTCGCCTGCTCACCGAAAGTCAACTGTTGTCATATACACTATGTAAGCAAACTTTCAGGGAAAAAATTTTTTTCTTCTCAGTGCCTCTCAGTTCAAGTATTCTTACTTGCCAGTGCTGTACTGATAGCCATTTTTGTACCAGGTTTTGGTACTGGTGCTGTAGCTAGTAAGAGGAAAGAAGACTAGAAGAAACAAGCAAACACTATGGCATCTCAAAAAAGTTTCTGAAACATTAAGATAACAAAAAAATCTTCAAGTGTACAGAAATTAAGCACTTGCATATTTTTCATTCAGATATAGCTAACAGCTAGTATTGGAAAAGAAGGGCAGCCAGATATCAACCGTGTCCTCTTCTTATTTCCTTTCAAAACAAAACTAATTGCCTTTAAATTCCTACAGAATTTAGTATTTGTCAAGACAAAACCTGAGACTCATTAGCACAAATGTCTTTACCCTGTTCACAGCGCTGGAAAGATGCTTGTAACATACATGTCGTTTTAGAGAAGTTCTACTTCAGGGCACAAATAGATTACCTTCCCAACAAATCCCACATATATAGTAATGAACATACTTACATTTGTTAGCGGGGCATGTGCAAACATTGAGAACCCTTCAAAGATATATTCGTGGTCATCATACTCAATAACAGTAGGTCTGTCTGTCTTAAAAAAGCAAACAAAACCACCAGAGAGTAAGCAAGAAGCAGTACTACCTCCATCACTGAAAATAAAACTAGAGTCCTAGTTAAAATTATTTATTAAGTACTTACTAAGAAGTTTGTGGGAGGCGACACAGTAATTCGATAGTGGTATAGTCTTCCAGCATTGTTGGTCATGGGGCGACATGGTTTAATGGGCTTAAAGAAAGAGATAAATAGAATTACGTGCAGAGTCAAGGCAAATTTAGATTAAAAGAGAGAATAAAGCATTTATAATAGCCATGAAATAGGCATTAAGAAAAATTAAATAAACTATAAAATCTGTGAAGATGAAAAATATAAAATATAAAATCTGGGAAGAAAGAAAGTGAGGCCTTATCCGTATTTCCACTTTCATAAATATTTTCAAAGCTATTCAAAAGCGGGAAAAAAAGGTGAAAAACCACTGTATTTTTTTTATTTTCTATTTGACATTCAATCTTTCTTAGATACAGCAGTTAGTTGCTTACATACCAGGAAAAAATCATCTTTTACACAGACCTGTTTCAGGAAACTGATTTTAAAAGCTTACAAAAAGGAAACTGGATCTCATATAAGAAGATCTCAAAGTATGTCATCAAGACAGACAAATATCAGCTGATTTCCCTGGGGCAAATCTGGGTCCTGAAGAGAACAGATTAATCTATCACCACAGAGAAAGTTCTGGTAACCCTGCTCTGTCTGCCTAAGAGGACCAAAGGCAGCCAGCCCTCTGTGCAACCTGACACACCAAACGCCTGGAAGTCATGTTTTCTTCCAGGATGTTCTGAAGCATCCAGTTTAAAGACCTAAAATTCCTCAGCAGTCAGACAAAAAACCAGTTTCTCATATGCCTTATAACCAATTTGCTGCAGTTCAGAAGCTAACACCAGCCTTTTTAGAATGCATCTCTCTGCATGAGGAAAAGAAAAATCACTGCAGCAAACACGGTACTACTGTAAACAGTATTACAAAAGTTGGCCTGGCTGTGACAGCAAGGTAGTGATACAACTACGCAGCAATGTGCACTTTGCATAACCCATCCAGCAAGTAGGATAATTACTCTGGCTGTTCGGCCCCAAATTAAGCTTCTCACTGCTGTACGAAGACAGACACAAACCAGCCAATTTAAAGCTGGCAGCTTTATCTAAAGGCCACTCTAAAACTAATATATCCTGAGGTTTCAGAAAATCTCCACAGAAAATTTACCAACTGGCCGTGCTTCAGGACACAGCTGCTTTCATGCAGCAAATTTTATATATCAATTTTCTTCTCCTAAATTTTCTCCCTTTTTCTTTACAAAAAAACCCACTACAGACAACATGGGGAGGAGCTGATCCTGAACTGGAGTGATTCATAATCAGTTTCAAACCAAAGCAAATTTTCTGTACTGGAATAGTTCACAGAAGCATTCATAAATCCTTAACTGCAGAGAAATAAAAGAATGTTTTGGTAAGTATATGTGAACAGGCATATTGAAAAATAAAATTATTCAAAAAAAATTACAAAGGTAAATTGTAAACCATACACATTAATGACTTCCAATTCTTTCACCAGAACAAACTGTTTTTTGGAATAAAAAACCTTGAGGTCATCCGAACACTGTTTTTATTTCCAAAATTGTTACTAATAATAAAGCACACTCAGTGCAAATTAATATTTCTAAGGAAAATACTCCGACACCATTTTTCAAAACCCTAGAACTAAACAAATGCAAGCAAAAGTTTTTCATAGTTTTCAGGTGGATTTCATTACCAGTATTGCATTTTAAATATGAGGTTATATAACCAAATGATTTAAAGTCAGACAGGATTTTCTACTCAGCCTGTTAATCATGTAAAAAAAAACCCACCTTAAATCAACCCAAGTATGGGTTTACAGCAGCAAGTTTGTATTCATAATTGCGACTCTCAGAATTACTTACCTCTTCACCAGGATAAATGCCATGTCTTATTCCCGTTCGCCGGGCTTTAGCACTGCACTTGCACAAAGGACCATCATTCATCTGTCAAAACCAAAATAGGATTTTGTTTTATTGAAAAATGTGTTTGGAAAAGTGTGTTAGTTTTAATGCCTGGAGTGCTGATGCTTCTAAAAGCCTGTCATGCTTAGATTAAGTAGATGTTCTTAAGCCAATAAAATTTAAAACAGTATAGACTATTGTAAGAAAACTGCACAACAGCACTCAACTTCATCGCTCTTTCAGAAGCACAGGACGGAAAAACACTCTCAGCAGAACTGTACCACTCAACTATCATATACACCTTTTTAATTTCTTATACATACAAACAGCACACTGTCTGCCTAAAATAAAATTCAGGCTCTAAACAGGCACATTCAAATATTTATCTGCTGAAATCTCCTTGTTCAAACAATTCCACTATTTCACTGAAATCCCATCCCTGACTAATCCCTCTGCCATGTGCCAAGTCTATCACTCAAAGTATCCAAAGCAGATCATTTGAAGATTTTCATTTGGTACTTTGAAGAGCTAATGGGAACATTTCGAATCCACCCTGTGAACAGGACAGTGCAAACAAAAAAAATAAAGGGGGAGGGTGGGGGGAGAAATACTCTTCAGTATTTGGCACGGCTACATCAAGTAGCTATACCAGAAAGGGCCACTGCACACGGTATAAAGCTAGCATCTTTCTTTCCACTTTCCTGACCAAGTTTAATGCAGACTATCAATTACTGTAATACACTAAAGCTTTCTGCTCGTAATATCATGCCCATTGAAGAAAACCAGAACCAAACCAGAGAAACAAATTAAGTTCCCAGCCCCAGGCTTTAATGGAGTTTTTCAAAGCTTGAATCCAAGAACTAAAACATATTTTTAGACTTGGGGAAAAAAAACCAACAACCCTGCCATGCAATACAAAAAGCAGAACTTTCCATGCTATTGCAAGCTCTCTGAAAATGTAAACACCATCAGCAGTGGGGCTAAACAACATGATCACACAATAGATACAATGTGAAGACACCTCAGAAAGCAAAAACAACCAAACTGCTGCTAATGTAGTCATTAGACAGTTGGGAGAGGGACACAACTTTTTATTTTACTTCTCTGAATTTTCATCTTAATTTAATTTCTTCAGACTGGCACAAAGCATATGTGCAAAGGAATGTAAGAAGTAGGGCACTTCTCGACTCCTCTGGGAATTTAGCCATGCAATCTTAACAGGAGTGACATACAGTTTTTCGTTCATGCGTTTGGCTTTTTTTCTCCACATTCTGAGACCCTGGAGGAAAGTACAGGCTCAATAAAACTGAATCATGCTCATAGGTAAAAGTGTGCTTCCTCACTGGCTTATGCAGCTATAAAACAGAACAGAGTTAAAAAACGCAGTCAATGTCAAATTGCTCTTCATTCCCCCCAAAATATCAGCTTACTGAGGCTAATAAAATACTAATCACTTATTTTTTGAACTCTCACCCTTAATTCTTCGAACACTTCAGCAGTAACACTGCCTCTGTTTATACTAAATGAGCAAACCAAACCAGAGATGTGAAGTACCTGCAGAAGCCCAGGACATGAAAAGCAAGCCAGATACCTATCTGTCATGTCCTTAATGACACTGCTCATGGAAAAGAATTGCAGAAGAGTAATCATGAAGTGATGATAAAATAATGTTGAAAGATGACAATTTTACATAAGCGATGACTTCTTTCTCTGATGAACAGGGCAACACAAACACATAACACTTGCAAGAAAAGGACCACTTGACTTCAACAATTTATTTTCTGGCAAACGCTAGCACTGCTGGATATTGTTCAAAGTATAAAGCACACTACTCGGATTAAAGGGTTGGGAAGATCCATCCTAAAAAGCTGGTTTGATGTCAAATGGTGTACTTGTATGTGCCAGTGTGTATGGCAATCATTCCTGTTTTCGTCAGTGATAGTTAGAAAGCATTTTGGCATACTAGATAAATATCTAGGATAACTTCAAATGTTTTCAAATAAAATCTACTCAGAAGTAGTACAGCACTGACAAGCTCCCCATGTTCAGATTCCATCCCTATCAAGAAAGATGGAGAGTCAATCTCGAGAAAGTTTTGGGGAAAAAAAAGTTTTTTGGTAGGAAACTCATAACACATACATCCCTGAAAATATTTATCCTACAGTTATCCCACTTCTTTTTATTTAGCTAATGTTCTGGCCTAGAACATTACTCTGAAGTGTGCCCAAGAGCTGCACAATTTTTCCAGTTAAATATCTAAACAATTTCACTAATTTTGCTTTCCCTATAAATAAAAACAGCTAGCAATGCTCAAAGTATTATTTTTTTTTTACTAGAGGGATAAATGAGTCTGTAACAGAATATTCAACAGACCTTTGAATTACCACAGTGGCAATAAGCATCACAGTATCTTTCCACATTATGATTTGTTGCATGCTAAACTCATGCATTACAAAGTACTAGAAAAATAAATTTACTGAGATGCCACATGACAATGAGTTAGAATAGACTGCAAAATATTTAAGAAAGATGGAGATAGTAAATTTGCAAACAAAAACTAGTCTTCTGTGCAATGTATACATTCAAAACAGCACTTAATGAGCTTAGCAATTACATTTAATGAGAACTATAATCTCCATGCAATTACAAAAGAACCACTAGACAAGAAATTAGAAGCATTAACTGCATATTTAAAACATTATTTATCATTATCAGCCAAGAGCTTTTTGGTGGAAATTTGTAAAGAAGGTAAACATGCTGCATTTGCTTCATCCCAGAATTCATCTGTGTACCTTTATTTTGTGGCTATGAGGACAGTATTAGTACACTGTTAGCAATTCAGGTTTTATTAACACTGTCAGACATGATTCCAGTGGAATAATACCCAGGATTCATGAGCTGTAACCACAGTCTTGAAATCAAAAAGCAAAGCGCTTTGAAGAAGATCAGAGAGAAAATGGAAAAGGGGGACAAAAATATATATACTGAAATAGATAGCACTCAGCGTGTTTGACAACAATGCAATATTTTCGGTCTTCAGGGGAAAATTACTTACAAGCATACAGTACTTTTTCCTCTCACCATACCTGTCCTGGATCATTGTACCACAGTTCTTCATGGAGACGATCAGGGTGTGCTTTTTTACGCTTAATTTCTCCAATGACGTCAAAAACGTCTGAATCTGAACTGCTAGAACAGCTGCTGTCATCTTCAGAGTCACAGTCTGACTCACTGGAGCTTTCTAATTCACACAGGAAAAATAAAGTCAGCTGAAAAATACTAGCACACACTCTCTTTTCCAATAGTAATGCATTCTCTAACATGACACAGCTAACTGTGGCATACTGAAAGTTACTAAAAAAAAGAGGGACAGTAACTGTATTTTTTATTCAAAATGACAGCAAATGCTATGGATATTAAATGCCTGTAACAACTGCACCACCTGTCTGCACATAGGAGAGAAGAATACACATAATGTCACTAGCATGAGTAAACAGAACCTCTTGTTTTCTATGAGCAAAGTGCTTACAAGTACTTTCATTTACCTAATAATGATCCTGTCTGTTGCAACTGTCTTGTTTTGAAACAGCACATATGTATAGATTATAGAACATATTCTGTTAGATTCATTTTTCAAAATTAATTATTTCTAATGAATCCATTATCATATATTAGAAATGAGAGACACAGAAAAAAAAAAAAACAAAACCACCAACCAAAGTTTAACTACTACCCGAGCTAAGTTAGACAGACGGAAGTTTTTTGGAAGGCCTGTTCTTTGAGTTTTCCCCCCTCCTTTCTTTCCTTTAAAAGACATTTTTCTTTGTACTAACTGAAAGAACAGAAGGTGGTCTTAGAGTGGTTAAAATGTCTCCTTTGTGGTGTTATCAAAATAATCTGGACTTAAAACAAAGGAACACCCAGACCCTGATCTCACATACCTCTAACCTCCTGTGCTACATACAAGTTACTCTCTTTCTTATGCATCTAGTGTCACACATTTCCCTGGATCCTCTCAGCTCCAATTTAAATGCCTTCATAGCCATGACATATACCATGATGCAACTAAGATATTTCTAGAAGGGAGCAACATTTCCTCCATTTTTAAATTCTGACTTCAGAGGGGAAAAAGCACTGTTTTCTTCTAAGTTTTGACTTAAGAGAAAAAAAATGCCAGTGCTTTGAAATACTGTGAAATTATGTTTAAAAATGTGTATTTTTTGAATACAAGAGGAGAGAGACAATGAAAGAACATTACTTGCAAAATGCTTCTTCTTTTTTTTTACATAAATCAAGATATATTTTCATACAGTCCTTAATTCAGCCTAAAGTGTTATTAAAATACACATTTGACACTATGGTTTACATAGGTCATATATGTTCAGCTGAAATCAAATTTTGTCTAGATGTGCTATAAATATGCTCAAAGATTTAAGTCTTAAAAGTTCTCTGATAAACATTAATCCGTTATACAGGTCTAATTTTAGACGCAAAAGGAGTGTGGGACCTGTAAGAGTTAGACGGAGTTCTGAAAGACCAGTCCAGAACTGCTGGATTTCATGCACTGAAATCAGCCTTTCATGATATAAAAGTGCTCTTGGAGTGCATTACTATCTCACTACAATACATAATTATGGCTAACAAAGGCAGACTGGAGACAGCATTTACTTAAATGCAAAATAAGACAAGCTATTAGACACTATTAGCTATTAAAACCATAGCTGTAGGAGAAACTGGCACAGATACCAAGTCAGCCCAAGGGGACCAATGCAGATGCAGAGCCTTTAGGTTCTCCAGAAAGAGTGGAAAAAAACCCAGAGAAGTTGCTCTTGGCTCTATCATATTTTAGTCTGAAGCAACAAAGGAGTCCTTTTTGCAGAGATCTGAGAAAGTAAAGCTTTACACCTGTATGTTGAATGTAGCAATTTTGTCCTTGCTCCATTCACATGAAAATACATTTCTTGAAAAACCCTACAGTTAAACTCAGTACTAATTCTTGTGAATTCACATTTTATTTAATCTGTGTTTGCTTTTTCTTTCATCTTTATTACATCTTTTTATACTGCTACCATGTAGCTGACCAAGTCACTATATACCTGTATTTTAACTTCAGAATTTTTGATATACGATTTTTAAGAGTTATTAATGTGTGAGTCTGAAGAAGCTCAGCAGCAAAAATGAAGCACAAGTTAAAAAGCAACCCCAACAGTGTCTAAATTAATGTGATACACCTAAGAACTTCTTGAACTAATGTAACTGAAACAAAACACTGAAAATGTTAAGAAGCACAGCTAACACTTCACACAAAACAAGATCAGAAAAATAGCTTTCACTGACTTCTGAGCAGACAAATTGTTATCAAAAAGTATGATCTGATAATTCAACCAGCATTTGCCTCTAAACTGATATGGCTAGGAGACTTATTTCACTGTAAGAAGATCCACATGGGTCGTGCTGCGTGTTACTGCACAGAGTTCATCATTCATTTTGGCTGTGGGGCTCTGCTTACTATCATCTTGTGCAGAAGTCTCAGGTTTCAAAACACGGTTTATCACCACTACTCTTGTTTCGTTTTTAGAAATGTATGACCAGGAGCTCTTGAAAGCCCCTTGTATACCATGCTTTGGCCTATTTGATCATGCTCAGCATGCTTTCATGTCATGGAAGAGACTTTAGCAGAAGACAGTGCTGGATACTCTCCATTCTCCCTTATGCTTTCTGGGTAAAGAATCTAGTTAGTCTGCAGTCAAAAGCAACAATCCCATGGATGTGCAATACAAAGGAAGGATTTAGGAAACAGATTTTCCTACCACCACTATTAAATACACACAACTGCCAAAAACAGGTTAACTACGGATTATTCCAGTTCAGATCTTCATCATCATTTCTGCCTACCTAAATCTTCATCCAGCTTCGTCTTCGGTGGCTCCCATGGTGGCCTGGCTGCTTTGGCCTTCGCCTGTCGCTTTCCTAACTCATCATCAAACTTTTCATACAGATCTCGGAGCTTGCTTGTTCCTACCACAGTAGAGTCCCCCTGTTAATTAAAAACCAGAACGACAACAAAAAAAAAAAAAGGTGGTGTTAAAATAGCACATGAACACCACATGTACCAGCACATGTACCAGCTTTTCACAATGAAAAGCAAGAGGTCAAAAAAATCAGATCTGCATAGTTCAGTGAAACATGGCAATACTAGTTACGGCTCTAGCATACCATCACATTGTCCACTGGGTCAATGAGCAGAGAAATTACTCAATTTGCTGATACATTATCATCAAGCCATTCACCTAATGATGCATAACTATGGCTAAGCATATTTAGTAAAGCCAAGCATTGATTTTTAACAGGTTTAGAAGAAATAAGACCTGTAAAAGTATTTGCAATTAAAAACAATTTTACCAGATAAACGAAACACAAAACCCAGCCCATTTTGTTGCCTGATTTGAATCACCATGAATTCACTCTCCATGTCATTCTCAAAAACCAAAAAAAAAAACCAAAAAAAAACCAAAAAAAAACCAAAAAAAAAATCACCACAAAACAAAACCAAAACAAACAGCCAAAATAAAAACAAATAAACAAACAAAAAAATGGAGCTTTATCACCACACCATGTAGTTATTGTGAAGTACAAAGAATACATTCTTCCTGCTTCAGTACAAAATTTCTCCAAGGTTGTTGGAATGTATAGTGCTTGAAGCATCTTTACTCAATTACAGGAGTAACAGAAAAAAAACACCCTTCCCTCCTGGAGACAAAAAAGCAATCCTTATCCATGTACCACTAAAAGGCAAACAGAAGAAACTACAAAAACAAAAAAAAACAAAAAAAAAACAAAAAA
>JASSUY010020937.1:0-11870 GCA_032466535.1 Forpus xanthops
AGTTGGGGCTGTTCTGCCTGGAGAAGAGAAGGCTGTGTGGAGACCTCATAGCAGCCTTCCAATATCTGAAGGGGGCCGACAGGGATGCTGGGGAGGGACTCCTCATGAGGGACTGTACTGAGAGGACAAAGAGTAATGGGTTCAAACATAAACAGGGGAAGTTTAGATTGGATCTGAGGAAGAAATTCTTTAAGGGTGGTGAGGCACTGGAATGGGTTTCCCAGAGAAGTTATGAATGCTCCATCGCTGGCGGTGTTCAGGGCTGGGTTGGACATAGCCTTGGGTGGCAGTTTAGTAAGAGGTGGGTTGGAACCAGCCCTTTCCAACCCTAACTATTCTATGATTCTGTGATTCTTAATATCAAGCTACTGGTGAAAGAAGGCCTGTATTCTTCTGCAGAACAATACTTCCTACGCTTAAGAAACACTTCTGCTGCCACAAGTATTTAGAAAACCATGTCCTTGCCTTCACACCAAATAAAGCACCACAAGCCTGCATAATGGAAATTAACATCGAACAAGATTTGTTTTCCCCACTTACTCCAAACAATTCTAAGGCAAGTTCAAAATCCATTTACATTATTTCCATCCAGGTAGTCTTAACATATTAAAAATGTGTCAGACTTCTATATTTTATCATTATGCCCCCTACAGCTCAAAGAAACTGTCGTGGTTCAATTCCTATTAATCATGCCAAGTAGCAGCAGTGTCCCTACTTAGTTTCAGATTCCAGGAGCCAGTGAGAAACTGGTCAGGCTCTCTCGTTTGAAACAATAACCTTGCTGAAGCACCTTCGTGTGCCTGGCTTTGGAGAGCAAAAAAATGTTGACTCTGGTCAACACCTGCAAAATTATGTGAGTGTGACAGCGCTCCAGCATGAAACCAAGAAAATCAGAGGTAATTACCTCTTTGGTGAAGGAAGTCTGATGTTGGAGCATTCAAATATGTGAGATAGCAGCTGTCTGTTCATCTCCAAGAAAGCAGTGTCATCAAATTAGGTATGAGCAAAGAGAAGGTGCAAACACATACACAAAACCTGTAACAGTACAGAGCAACGTTGGTGCTCTTTTAAAATCCTGAAATAATAGCACTAGCGTAGACATGAAAAAGTGACAGCAACATGGCCATTCAGGTAATTATTCATTTTGTGACTGCACTGCAGCAGTGAATCTTTTACATCAGTAAGGGGCTCTTGTTCTGCAGCTTTTCACAGTCTCTGTTAAAGCCATCCATGGAATGGAAATATTCTGATAATGCTGACAGGGGAGCTCAACACTTGCAGCTGCAGGACTATTGCAGAGAGGCAGAGCTCAGTGGCAATTTTCAGCGCCACTACCTCCAAAGCTGGCACCTCACATGAATGAAGACTACCAAAACAGAGATGTTTTATCTCAAAAGTGTCTTAGAAGTGACCCACTGAAACTATGCAAAACTTAAATTTAAAAATAACTTTCCTTATGATAGGTGATCAAAAATGATTAGATGGAGAGTAATGGCACAAAACGTCATTCAGTGTTGATTCAGAAATAACCTGGCCTTTATGTCAACAAAATGAACTTTCATTTTTATACCACCATAATTCCAAATACAAATCTTCTAGTAGACTAGTGTTACGCGTTAATAAAGATTCTCCATTTTACTTAACATACATTATGCTATATTGCATGGCTACATTTATTTTTGTGTTGAAATACAAATATCAGGACGTCTTGACAAAACAAAAAAAAAGAAGAAATTATGAGGAAGCAGCTCAGACAGACCACAACTTGAGCAGATACTTTTAAATACCGCTCATGGGGAATATCAGCTCGAATTTAAATGTAGGAACATGTTAGACTGGTGATGAAGCTTAATCAGGCCTCATATGCAGCTGCTCAGTATTAGGTTCAGGGATCAGCTTGCAAATTTGTTTAACATGGCTCAGACAACTCATTTTTAACAGTGGCCGACTGGTGTTGACAGCTTTTGATTTGGCATACGGAGGTAGACATGCATGTTAGAATAAGGTTATCAAACTCTATTTAAAAAAGTTTTGCCCTATTTTCAGTGAGAAAGCAGCAAACAGTTGAAAAAGGCTTACAGCTTCTCTTTTCAAAGGCCAAGCAAAGAAGTTTGCAGGTACATATTATCATTGTTACTAGAAAACCAAACAATGTATGGAAAAGCCTTCTTCCATACAGAATAACTTTTCTTATATCTTGCACATACATTCTAGAAGGGGAAGCTTTATAGACTTACTTTCCATTTCATACGGAATAACATAACAATGAATTCTCTATATTACGAAGCATAAAATTCAAAGAATTTTGTATCTGCAGAAACAAACACAGAGCTTAGATTTAATCTTATTCACATAATTTTTACTCATTCTGCTTAGCAAAGTGTAAAAACAAGTTTCTTTCCTAAATACCAAAGATTACTTACAATGAAACAATTTTGAGAATACCTTCAGAAGAATGGCAGAGAAACTGAATTAACTGTTGATCGTATCAGAAAAGTGTGAAGAACATGCAAGACAGCAAAAGCATCTTCACTGATAAGTAAATCAAATCATTCTTTGAAGGACTGTCAATAGAATAAACAGGCAAATTTGGACAAAAGTCAAACAGGCAATCTTATTATTGTAAGTTTTGTCAGATTCCTCAAGGAGGCCAGCCCTCAAATAAGCAAGGCTACTTGCAGTTGATGTCCATTCAGTCAGCCCATTAGTAGCATCTACTACAGCACAACCATTTGTACTTATCTCAGGATTAAATTACCCTTTAAAATGCCTGTGCATAATAAAAGTGAGTTGGTCTCTATCATGTTTCCTTTTCTTTACTTATAATAGCCTGACCAGCCAAGAATCTGACAGATCATATTAATTTTTGCACAAATTCTATATAGTAACATCACCTTTTAATTAACAACCTGTCAGGAGCGCCATCAAACTAATCCTTACATATATAGGTCGTTTCCATTTTTATCTGCAAGATGTACCATCTGAATGTCAAAAGGTTTCAATACATTTCACATGTTTCCTCATTGCATATTAACTGATAAAAATAGATCTGAAATAAAAATAAGATGACCAGGTACACTGGAAATTGCACTTCAATAATGCTTTTTAAATAACTTGCACAGATAACCAGAAGTGGTCCAAAGTGTGATTGTTTACTTGAGATAATATCAAACTAGATGAAAAACCTTTTCCTATTTTATTAATCAGTTGTTTCCTTGTAAAACGTGGCAGGACATAAAAGAATCCTCTTTCCAAGCACTTATAATAGCTGCTAGGGCAAGCTTGGATCATGATGTCCTCTTAACAAAAAATAGCAGGAAAAAAATGGAAAAAAAAAAAAAAAAAAGTGTGTGCGTGGGAAAACATACAGCTTAAACATAACCAATACTGATTCTTTTAAAAATACATTTTCTGTAATTAAAATAAATAGGAAATGCATTGATACTTTTTAGAGCTGTTTCCATTTCTTAGTGGAAAATGAAATTTTGAAAGCAAAGCAAAGAGAGGCAGAAGCAAACAACTGATACCCAGCTTCATTTAAGTGCTCGCCTTTCCTGTCCCCATCCCACTGTACAGAGACATAAATTCTACACTACAGTTTCTCACTGCCAAACTACAAAAAATAGTACTGGACAAGTTTATTCAGTTTTCTTCAATAATCATATTAAATATGAGGGAAATATTTCCTTTAATATTATAGTATTTTAATGTTTTATTAATTCTGTGTTATTTAACCATATTAGAGACAGATGAATGTAAAAATCTTAGAGCACTAAAGCACTGCCCTTGTTTTACAACAACTTTAAGCTATGTTTATTACAAAACAAAGTAACATTTTGTTACTTCACTGCACCAGTCAGGGACCACACCACAGCAAGTGCTCCAGGAAGATAAAGAAGCAGTCTGATTCTTACCACCACAGCCATTTCTCTCCAGAAAACTGTTCTCCAAGTGAAAGAAAGCAAGCAACACTTTTAGACTTGCTGGATTAAGCCATTTGGCAGTAAGTGCTCCACGGTGAAAACAAAAAGCTGACAGGGATAACAAATTGTTTTTTTCCCAGCTTTAACGCTACCCACTCTTTTGTGCAGGAGTGCACAGGGCCAGAGGGGATGTGGAAACCAGTACGTGTAGGAAGTTGACAAGAGGGCTGTAGGTAAGGAAACAGAGACAGCACAGTACATATGCTTTTACCAACAGTTACCTCAAAAAGTTCTCTTTTCAAAGTTCAGTTGAAGTGGAAGCAGTCTAATAACTGCAAAGCAAACCTTGTAACTTCCAAGGGCAGAGGTGACTGGATGACTATCACTGACAACAGTAAGTGTACACACAGACTCATTAACTTCCAGAAAAGCTATACTTTATAAGAAATGACTGTTGACCAAATTCAGCATTTGTACAATTTATGGCAGGCTACATGGTAAGTTGTCACACAAGAAATTCTGCATGAGAAATCCACCTGTGGAAACTCAAAGAACTGTTGACATGCAATGCAGCGCCCAAGTGTGCCCCAGGCAGCTATTATTTTGTGCTAGAGACCACATCCTATGCATTAAATTGGTATTTTTAAACTAACCAAGAGGCTAACCACTTACTGAGATAATAGCTTTCACTAAATTGAAGGAGAAAACCACTGTCTCTTAATTCACTGCATGGTATAGCCACTAAATGAAGATACAAAACAAAGACATAAACCTGCTAGATGAAAGCAAAATGCAGACTGACAAAATTGTCTTATGTAAGAGCAGAATATGTTGTCATTTCAGTCTTTATATACAGCATAAAAATGCCAAGTTAAAAGAAAAACAATGTTCAGAACACGTACCAAATGAACAGAACCATTTTGATGCAAAAGTAGTTAATTAGGCAATTCCCACTCAAGAAAAAATTTGTATACTTAAAAGCACTGATGCGCAGAACATACCTTTGCAATGTGGTCACTCTGCAGCTGCTAAGTACATATCCAACCAGATGATAGGAATCTTTGCAGCTCCACTAACTGAAGTGAGAGATGGGAAAGCTGGAGGTCTGACTGGTATCAGATTCACTCCCTCTCTTCCCCTCTCCTAAGTCCCAAACTAAGAGGAATTTAAACCAGCAAAACACTTTACCTTAGATGGCAGAGATGATGACACTTGACAAGATACAGATACTGTACTGATAAGAACATGGTAATAAACACAAAAGCATAACAAACATTTAACTAGTCAACTACATGTGCGCAGCTGTTCCAGAACATTAGTAATCCCAGGCCATCTTGGATGAGAAGGCACTTCAAGATGCAATTAGAACTCTTTCTGCTTTGCTGAACTTACTCAAGCCTTTCTGAAATCTTACTGCCTTACTGGAAGCTCCTTTTTGAACCTCCTGTCAGTGAAGCCCATACCAGGTACTTGCTTAAGACCAGTCCTTCAAGCACTGACAGCGACAGAGAAAAGTACCTATGGCTGTCTGTCTTCTAATTCCAGTTTACCATGGATATGGCAGCAGTCTATGTATGAGCAAGACGGAACAGGATCTTCAGTGCAGAAGCTCACAATTCACAGGAGGGTCATATGTTTTTCCTGTGTCACTTGCATTCAGTAAGGAAGTAAAGAATAAAATAAAGGAACTGTACTGCCAGCCACATATCTTAAAGGGACAAGAGAATAATTTGTAGCCAAAAAGAATAGAAATCTTGACTTTGCTTACTTATCTCTGGCACAAGTTATCGTACACAAGGATGTCAACTTAATTATGAAAAGGACACTGATTACAAAGGGAAAATGTTTGAGACTATATAAAGCTGATTCAGTTAAATATTTTAAAAATAAGTTAGCACAATGCATGGCGCTAAAAATTTCCTACTAAGTCTGCAACAGATCTACAAAGAAAGAATAAGTTTCACAGAAAAGCAAAGTCAAAGTCCATCAGGAAGCAATTAGCACATAAAACCAAATACAGCTTCCTAATAGCACGTAGGACATGACAGTCTAAAGATTAGATAAATCTGACTAGGTAATAGTACATAACATTAGTCCAGTTGCAGAAGATTCTCTCCAAATATCATTTAGGAATACATATTCAGAAGAAAGCCATGCTTAATAAAAAGGAATTAACAATAATTTCAATAAGGTAGATGCATTTCTAAACCAGCAAGTCTAATATAATTTATTAAATATTGGTCACAGGTCATTTTTGCTGGCCTTCTTTAAACATATAATTGTTTCAGTGAAGACAGGAACCAATACACTACAAGTTTACAGGAGCAGTTCTCAATGAATTCTGAAAAAACAATCCTAGCAAGATGATCCATGAGTAACCCCTGGGAAGGAGAACTACATATCACCCTGTACTGAGATCATCACTTATGAATGGGAAGGCAGGTGTATGCCTACATGATTTGTATGCCATTACCTTCCTTTGCATAACTTGCTGTAGCTGACAAATCTTGTTTCTGGAAACTAATAGAGTAACCTGAAGCCTGGATTTCACTTTCTGGTTTTCTGTCAGTAAACTACAGCAACCAGTTGCAAAGTATCTGTGTTTAGCTGGCACAAAAGAAAGGGGAAAATGTTTTCCCAGAGATCTGTATCTTATGCACTTATTCCAATTTGACAATTCCCCTTGAAGGGCCATCTTATTACATTGAATACTCTTGGTCTTGTACTTTCCTAAAGTTTAAAAGAGTCTCTCATGTCAGAGTGAAACGTAACCACCATCAAATCTGGTTTCCCATATCTTTGGGACTGAAAAAATACAAAAGGCTAAGTGATATTTAACTGCAGTAGGCTTGGATGCTATTCACTTCCTTTGACTTACTTGGTATCTATAGCACAACTATGCCTAAAATAACAAGAGAAGACAAAAATCCATGTAAAATCAAATTTTAGCAACACACCTATCCATGGCAGTTCTGCCCCATGAAATATTGGAAGAGATACTGCTTTTTTACTAGAAAAAGCAACAAAGAGAAGTTTAAATAGGTTAAGGATGGAAAGACATTTATTTGGGAATAAATAATCATTAAAGTCTCTTTACTAGCTTCCATCTTGATTCTTCTAACACAACTTTTCCATGTATAAACTACATTAAAATTCAGTATTGCTTGGGGCTGTGTGGCCTCTTCAGAGATTTTTGAAAAGAAAAAGCAAGATTTCCTTTAGATGTTAAGCACAAAGGAATTACTTACTGCTTATGTCCACAGAAACAGTATATACAAGTGCTTGCATTTCCTATTTCATTAAATTAAAAAAAAATAAAATTGAAAACACCACAAAAAACAACCCAAGCACCCAGTGCCTAAAGCTGTAAAGCTTCCTTTGATCTAGCAAAAATCCTTATCTGAATTTGCCAGGGAATTCAGCAAAAAATACTAATGTTGCAGTTTTAAAGCTTGAAGGCTGCAGTTTTGCCTTCACTGCTCATTCCATCTCTTCTAATCTCCTGCCCTTCCCCAACATAAGCACTCATGCAGCACCAACAGTGAGTTATTTCAGGAAGCTGATAATGATGAAGATTAATGTGGAAAGTGATTATTTTCTGAACAAGCCAGCTCCCTGAACTGGCTGGCCGTATGATTATCAACATTTATCTATGACCATCAACGGTGGCTCAGTGGCAGGAACACAGCATCTGAGACTTGGCTTGGCTTACGCTGAAGTAAAGCCACACTGTAACTCTCTTTTACTCTCTAGGGTGAAGGGTCCTTGCCCATGGCAGAGGGGTTGGAGGCAGATGATCTTAAGGTCCTTTCCAACCCTAACTATTCTGATTCTGTGATCCTTGGACCATGTTCTCCTGACCCTAACAACCTTGGCACTAACATTCATAGTTCTGGAGCAGGACATCACTGCATGTTGCCCCTGTTTTGTAAGCGTACTCTCTTACAACACCATCAAATCCTGTTTTACTACCTACACTTCTTGTACACGAGTACACGACCTTTACCAAGGTTATGCTAGCAGTCCCAGACCTGTCTCTATAGTGAATTCCCAGAAGACAACTTGCTGGCACTACCATGTCCAATTCAACCTCCACAATATATGTCCTTTGTGCTCCCTCTGTGTCTCAATGCTAATGTTTGATGCTTGCTCAAATAATGCTGGGGAGCTGAATTACCAGAAACTCCCACCCCACTTCCCTACCAAACAAATCCAAAACATGCCCTCCACACCCACAAAAAAACCCAAGTGAAGAATTTCTACTGGTTCAGCTGCCCAAGGACCAGAGAAATGTTAATTTAATAAAGACAAGAGGTGGGAATAGAGACTGGTGGAAAGAAAACATTTTGGCAGCAAGTATAACCTCAAATCATACTCCTGGAACCAAAGCTAAGTCAACTATGAGAAAAACATTCACTGGAATTTGGGCTTCATTTGTTCCAAAGTTCATACAGACTAGTTTCCAAATGTAATATGCACCTTAAGCAAAAGCATAATTTAAAAACAAACCACTGAAATTTAAGATGCTTGTATTTGTAAATTGGGTTTTTTTGGTCTAACTGTAGCAGCACACAGAGAAATCAATCACAAAACTATCAGCGCCAGATTGTTGACAAGGTCCCTAAATACTATCTTTAAAACCAGAACAACGATACTTTATGCAGTAATTCTGAAAAACATGCACATTCTTTTCACACAGTGCACATACTGCAATAGCAACTCATTCATGCTTTCCTAAAGCACACCATTATAAAAATGTTAATACATAAAAACATAAAACCAACCCATAATAACAAGCTGCTTTTAGTACCACTGATAAAAGGAAGCACAGACAGATGGATTTAGGGACTGACATCATGAAAAGAACAAACAGTATTTCTTATGAAAGTCTGAGACCAAGTGAGTAAACTACTTTTTGTTTCTTTTGCTTTTTCTTCCAAAACTGTCGACTCTGACAGTTACCAGGTAAATTTAAAAGCTTGCACTCATATAAAATTTGGAGTAGCTCATTATAGTTATTGAAAGTTATTGGATTCTTCCCTAAAATAACAGCTCAAAGTCTTCCATTACCTCTCCAGCAAAAGCACATCTCAAAATTGCACTGTGCTGTATATATAAACTGCTTGGTGAAATGTGCAGTTTCCTTCTCACGTTTTTACTGTTTTTTCTGAAGGTAACTCTTGAGGCCTGTTATGGCTAGAACCACGTTACTGCCAGAAGCTGACAAGTTACACACTCCTGTCTCCAACCCAGTGAATGATCTAAGCTCAAAGATGAATTCAAACTCGAGACACTAGATTTCATAATAAAGTCAAAACAGTGAAATGAATTCATAGAAACATAGTGTACAAAGACAGGTATTTTTTCCTGTGTATTATTTAATATCATGTAATATAGTCGCTCATTTGAAAAAAGAGCACACAAGGATAAGTGAATAAATAAGCAGCTGCTAGAGGTTCACAATGAATTTCAAGTAATGTTTTGTGTAAAAAAGTACAGTTTGCTCTGTAACAGAAAGCTCCCTTCACCTGCAGAACTATGACAGCTGATTTAACAGCACTGCAATTAACATGTCCATGGATAATGAGGCCCATGCTCCCCTTTGGCTCTCTGATCTCTAAAGCCTGTGCCTATTAAATCCACAGGCCTCTCTTCTTCCATGCCAACACTTTGTCCAGATTTGAAGATTTAGTTAGGAAAAAAAAAAAAAAAAGTTTAAAGTGACATTTGACAAAGCACACAGCAAATGTGATAACATATTTTGCATGACAAAGCAATGCTTCAATGAAGTTCTACTTTAATGGCCTCCTTACACATAAGCGTACTCTCATTCTTGATTCAAGTTTATTTGCAGAACATAACTGCATTTTAGCCTGAACTGTACCTCTTAGGTCTCCTGTGGCTTTTATTTGAAGCTACTGTAGTAGCATACAAGATCAGTTCACATACATGCATAATTTAATGTAAGTTAAACTGTTATGCATAACTAGCAATCACTATGTTAGAAACCTGTCAGAATTAGTTAAGCTCACCTCTTTATCCATACTCTCTAAATCCTCTTTACATAGTGTGTACAGGGGCATTGTCTCAGACATACTTGGCTGGCGTTTCCGCTTAGATGGACCAGGCTGCTCTTCATTTTCACTTGTTGGTAGGTCTTCTTCAAACATCTGCTGCTGATGTGGTTGAACAACTCTGAAAAATTTCAGGGGTCCCACATGAGAAAGATTCACTTGATTGACAGATTGTCTAGAAATAAAATCCTACAAACAACTTAGGACTGCTGAATATCTGTGACTTTGCTTAATAGGGTTGTGGGTTCACCAAGTCTCCCAATGACTGCTCTTTGTTTGTTTGATGGCTCAGGTTCTTATTCTAACCTTTGACAAGACACTCTCCTGCCTTACGACTGTTCCATCAAAGTAACCATCAAACCTTTCTTGAAGCAAGAGCTTCAGTAGCTGCAAATGCATTGCCCTTAAAATATTTCAAGGTTTGTACTCAGATGGAGTTCATCTGTCATTTGACACATACAATTCAGGAAACAATTCTTACATTCTAATGTAGCTAGTTATGCTTGTATTCTTGAGCAGCAAAGTGTACCCTTCTGTTTCTCAACCTTACAGACAAAGTTTGCAAGAGAAAAGCTCCTTTCTGCAGCGTCAATCTTCAGATGTTTCCTAGATGCCAAGCCTGGATGAGATGCAAAGCAGACCATGTTTCTTTTTGGCCAGAATATTCAAATATGGTAGTATTTTCTTTTAGTCTGTTCTTTATTACCTTGTTAGTTACTGTACTTAAGCAGAACACAGATACAAAAAAGAATATTAGAATGTTCATAACAATTGATAAAATAATTATAATTTCATGGGCACTTCTTTATAATAGTAATAAAAAGGTAGATTACATCTAGAACAACATCAGAAGCCTTCTATATATTTTTTGGGTATTTTTTTTTTGTGAATATTGCTTGATTACAAAAGACTGGGAGAAGCTAAAGGTACTAAACAATACAGTAATGAATATGAATATTGGGCTGTCACACTAACCTTCATGAACATTACAGCAGCTCAACACCACCCAGGATTCAAATATCTCAGGTTATAAAGATAACAGGTCACAAATTACTTATGCTAGCCATATGATTGTGTGTGTAATGGTTACCACAAGCAAGAATAAAAGTGATCCATTTTAGATCACAAAATATTTCAAGTTGTAACTACCAGGTGAGATGCCATCAAGCTATTTGAGTAGTGGCAACTGAGGCAGGGCACAGTATAGTCTCTGCTGACAAGAGTTTCAGCACAGGACAGCTGCTTCTTGTCAAGCCTGAATTTTCAAAGGAATAGGTTTAGATCAGCATCCCCACCCAAAAAAGCCATTATGAAGTTACATAAATACAGTAATAGGTAAGGTTTTACAAAATCGTTTCTCCTCTCATGAACTTGACAGCTTCTTAAAATTTAAAGGTTATTTAAATATCAAGATTTTTTTTTCTACGTCAGTACTTCAATCCAGAATGTATAAAATCTGAAAGCCACAGAAAGCTGTCAATCAAGTTCATTTTGAGGGCTCATATGTCCTAAATACACATTTCATCTCAGATCCCATGAATAGATGAAGGAGATGTAAATTATTTTTTTGGAATTGGGGGCATAGCAGAAAGAGAACAAAGTCATTGCTGCGCTACCCAGAACTGCACTATCTGCTGCAGAAGACCTCCATCAGCTCAGCACCACAGCAGACATGTGCCCCTTCACAGATTCATTTCTGAAAACTGAAATTTTCTGTTAAGCGAAAACAATCATTCGGATGTTATGGAAATGAACTAACTGAATTGTAGTTTTACTTCACAGCTTAACAGTTCTGGGGTTTTGGTTGTTGTGTCCCTGTCGTGGTGGGGGGGGGGGGGGGGGGGGGGGGGGGGGGGGGGGGGGGGGGGGGGGG
>JASSUY010020937.1:11880-57684 GCA_032466535.1 Forpus xanthops
CCAATGTTTTCCACTCTACAAGACCACAATGTTTTCTTTTGCTATCAAACTGCTCTCAGACAATAATTTTCATAGGTGAAAGAAAAAAAGAAAAAAAGAAACCAAGCACACCATATTTTCCAAAAGGTTCTTTTAAAATATATTTTTATACCTTTTAAAAAGGCGTCCTTTAACCAAGAGAAAGGTGGTGATGCTATTAACATCCTTAGTAAACCAGAGATACAAAACAAAAGGTCTAAGCACCTTACTCAACTGCACTGAAAACATGACAAGCTTGACCATGCCAAGAATTATACACAAGTTACACATAGCAGATAACCAAGCAGATTTTCTTAGGCTAAAAAAAAAAAAAAAGACAGATTTATTTCAAGAACACATCATCATACTGATGACAGTGAGAACTCCTTTTGCAGAATAAAATGTGAGATCCATTATACACAAGTATTAACTGTAAAATAACTGCATGACTAGTTTCTAAAGGCTTGTGTCAGATTTTTCCAGTATTTTTCCAACTGCTACAAGATGTGAAACATAGGGAACTTCTCATCAAAGCATTTCAAAAAGCAATATAAAACGAGGACTTCTTGAAGTTTTGCAAGAAACACTTTTATTTTATCAGAGACATTTTTCTGGCTTTACATTTTCAGCTGCTTGTTAAGTTGATTAAACTTTAAAGACTTAAAGACACAAAAATGCAGGAATTTACATTTATTTCTAATCAGAAAATGTGAAAAATATTTAAATTCCATTCATTATTTCAATCTGGTATTTTGTATTTGTTCTCACAAAGACTGAGAACATTAAGTAGGTAAAGTTGTAACAATGAGCATGTAAATTAAGAAGCAAATTTTATATGTGAGATTAATTCATATCAATCTTAAAGAACTGCTTCAGCCACCAACCTCTGCTTTACACACCTTTTCGAATCAAACATTTAATGCATCTTAGCATTATTTAAAACCAGAGTGCCACATTTAACTTCTCACATGTAAATTTACCCATAGTTTAAGCCTTGCCTCACCTGTTAGTATATAATTAGCACTCACTAGCATATTACTTGTATTTTTTTTTCCTATGGTCTAAGACACGGTTAGCATTTTCTTTTTTTTTTTTTTTTTTTCCTTTGGACAACACTACATTACACATCTCACAACTTGTTACAACTTCAGCACTTACTGTAATGCCTGCAGAATATTGTTTCCATATGAAAATACAAATTGTTGAGATACATGCAGTATGTCAAAGCTCTGACACACAGGTTACATTTAAAGAGGAATCCTTCCTGCCCTCAGATAGACAAGAGCTCTTGTTGGTTGTTAGCAGCCACCGAGAGGCATTGAATTCCCTTCCTTTCCAATACAACCCAAAATCTTTGCCACCCTTACATGCAGGCTGCAGCAGCCATGCATGGAACAAACAACAAGTGTTCAAGTCTCACAGAGCTGAGCACGATGGCAAGATTGGCCTGTCACACAGAATTAACTGAACCATCTGTAATTTATTAGTGACAATTGCATGTAGATATTTAAATTAATCGTACCCTGTTTTAAATTATGTTTCAAGTTGAACTCCAGAAAGGAACTTACAATGCTGAACCCAAAAAAAAGTGAAAAATGAAGCAGTTTTCAGGAAATGATACTTGGACAACTTGAAGCCTTTTTCAATAACCAGTCTTAAAAGAGGTTATCTTCTAAGCACAACAAATTGTCTGCTCTTACTGTACAAGACCAAGTATCAGTGCTATACCACATGTGGCTACCAGCTCCCCAAGGGTTTCCTCTTGCAGCAGTTGCAATTTTTCTGCCTGCTGTCTGTAATACAGCAGCAGATGAAGTTTTTAGAAACTATCAAAGGAGATTACTGGAGGCTTTGATTACATCCACCCACAACAGGAACAGCTGTGCATGTTAACAGCTTTATCCAGCTTTGCTTAAATTCAACGCCTAGTTACAGATACTCTCATCTTTTGTAAGAGGGTGAACATATTAAACACATGAAGTCTGTCAGGACACAAAATATATTGCCCTCTATCAAGAAATTGCTACACTAAGGTAGTTTACTCTAAAGTCAAGTATCACAACAGTTTTTAAATTGGATTCGAAGCTTTTTCTTTTCTAAAAGTCTGTTGTGCTTTTATTTTTTATTAATATAATTGATCAGTGCATTAAGATAAAGCAAGGCAATGATACAGTACTTCTGCCTCAGCTCTTGCTCAAAGCACAGTAAAGCTGTTCCTATTCAGCTTTGTTTCTTATTTACAGCCCTTATGCTCTGTCTACACTATACTTCCTATGCATTAAAACTACTGTAAATGGGATTTGATCACCGTGCTTCTTCCCTCCTGGACTTTGACAAGACACTTCCTTACCAACTTAACTGGAGACAGAACTACTTTGATGAATACAGGCATGCTCCAATCAAGAGGTCAGTGTTTACAGGTCATTAATGTTACCACTAGAACCAAATCAACACGAAGTGATGACAAAAATACTATTTCCAGCGTATACCTTATATTAATCTCTTATTGCAGCTGCTTAGTTATGGGGTGAAATTGCAGCACTAAATAATTGGATTCACTTAGATTAAGGTATTTCAACCCTGAGCATTTACAGTCAAGAAAAGCAGCTTAAGTGATTAAAAAAAAAAAAAGCTTTACTATGGACAAAACTCTACATAAGTTGTCACCAAAGGCAGAACACACATCAAAACCTATTCTTTTTAAAGCATTGAATGATGCATTAATATCAACATAAACCATTCTATTGCAGCATTGCAGAAGTGTCATGCATACACATATAACCTTCCCAGCTCTATTTCTAGACAAATGCCTTTCCACAATAACTAAGAAAACCAAAAGCTGCTCAGTTCCTCTCTGGATACATGCTGCACCTTGATTATTTAAAGTCTTCCTGTTTGTTTAACCTGACATAAAGTAAAATATAGACTTTAAGAGACACAGTTAAAAAGGAACTGAAAACAACATGTCTTCATAAACAAGAGACAAAAACAAAATCTGTGTTGACAGAAGCAAGGAAGCTAAAATGCAAAAAAGCCTATAAAAAGATGTCAACTGAAAAAATCATAGCTTGAAATAATTTAGCAGGAGGAAGACAGAGTGGAAACAACAAGCTATGCTAATATACAAAACCTTTAAAAGTGATACAGTACAGAAGTGGTGGGAGAGGAAGAAAGGTAGAAAACTGCATTTGTAACTGCGCTTTGTAATTTGTAGTTGTTACATACTGCTCTGCAACAACTGCTATACTCTGATCACACTGTACAAAAGAATTTTGATCACATTTAGACATATAAAAGCTTCACCTTCAACTACATACTTCTTTACCACTGGAATCAACAGGACTTGATAAACTTGTTTGCATTCCAGAAAGTTACATCTTCTATGTGGATACCTTGGGATGAATTTAAGACTTTATGAAGCCTTAAGAGACAAGTGTTGTTCCTGTTGCTCAACCAAATCCACAAATTTTGACGAAGTCCAGATACGCTGTACTTCAGAAAGCAGGCCACCTCTTCCTCCTCCTCCTGCTGCTTTTGTGTCTTGATTTAGTGATCTAAGGATTATTAACTAGTGCAGAGTCTTATGGCCTTACTTAATAACACTCAGCTACACTGCTCTCACCACTTCTGGTATTTCTCAGAACAAAACACAAAGCTGATGCCCCACCGGAAGGAATTTGGCGAAGAGGAAAATTTATAAACAAAAGCCAAATGCTATCAGATATATTTTACAGACACACAAAAAAAAAAAAAATCCAGTATTCTAAGACTGATTAAAAAAATATTAGGCTGCCATGCCTCAGAAATCAGTTATTCTAACATTCTTTAGAGTGCACAAATTACACACTGCATTTATTTGTTTTGAGGGTTCTAGATCGTCTTAGGTGAGGCACAAAAGGCATCTACAATTCTAGTACCCCGATTTCACTTCAGCTGACCATTCACTTTCACTCATATCTTTGGCTTTTGAGAAAGCAAATAAAGTAACTAAAGCAAAGTTCACAATTCAACTAAAGACAAAGATAATACAAGTTAAATTTACTACACATCTGAAAATATAGTTGAAATGACTCTTAGCTATGGCTTTAGGTACCTGAAGGATGAGCATTCACCATGGACTGGTAAGCTGATGGGAGGAGCTGGGGACTGGATGTACATTGACTGGCCACAGGTCTGAGCACCCTTCCTGATTAACTTTCCAGTGGTAGGATCATAAAGCCGCACTTCAGGACCAGGTTGAGACTTTGGATGAATGGGTGTGGGGTGAAACACAGCAGTCTGAAATGGGCTGTGGGTATCAGGAAATGTAGCAGGGCTATTCTCTCTGTTGGAAGAAGTTCAGACAAAAAATGTTTTAGAAATTTAAATGAGCTATCTAACAAGAATGTGAAAAAATGAACATTCCTTTCCCCCTGAAGGAGAAGAAGAGGGGGAGGGGGAAGGGAAGGAAAGGAAAGGTTTGGAAGATTTCTGAAGAAACATTTCTTCTCCTCCACCCCGCTGAATTAAGAAAAATGCACAGACAGATAATGTCATATTCACATTATTAAAAAATTACTCATTGTGCCTTAAAAATTGTCTTAACATATAAGTTTACTGACACTGCTTCCTGATAGTAACAACTGCACAACTGACATATCATGATAATCTGCATACACAGAGAAAAGTATGCTATTGTATCAGATCGTATTTGCTCTCCAGATTTGCTCCAAGAGAAAACAAACACATAGTATGAATTTGCAAGTCACTCAAACTCATTCGTTAAAATACTAAGCCACCTACAATCACCCTGATGCATTTTAAAATGTAATTTTAGAAGTATCAGCAAGAACATTTAGAGATCACTCTGCAGGAATCACAATTAGGGCATATTATCCAATTACAATGATGAAGTGCTGCAAACCAAAAATGAAGTAAATTGAAGAATTAAACTAATAACAAAAATATCAAATAAACCAGCATATTATGGACCATTAAACTGATTCCATAGAAAAAATACAATTACATTTCAACAAATATCAGAAGTGCTACAGAACTGGAGCTCTTACCATATGCTTTCTCAAACATTTCTGAAGTTGTATTGTAGAGTCAATACTTAAGGTCAACCAATTCCAACTTTACTTAATTCTTTTTTTATATTCTTAAGCTCATTTTATATGCAAATATTTTCCCAGAGTTCATCCCTCCCATAGTTCATAAGTGCTTTGGACCCATAATTACTATTTTAGGCAGCCCCATTAAGGAGAAAAAAAATCTTCTCCAGATAAGTTGCACAATGTTGGGTTAATACAAATCTAGGTAGTGACTTTATTGAGAATTCTGCAGTGTCAGGCCTCTGAGAGAAACATACCATACAAATATTCTGAAGTTTGATTTAAAAAAAGAGATCTGATAACACTTTTAAGACAACCAAAATAACCTCGTCAAGCCACAAGTAGGTTACATAGCTCTCCTAATGTTTTGGAATCCTGGCTCTCCATCTAGTGTCTTATTTCAAAAGTGACCTCACTTCCAGATGTTTTTACTTTTGGTGTCTTCAGTGTGTATGAGGACTTACACATACATTCTGCCTCAAATGACTTGTGTCTTCAAAGTAGAACACAAATCTCTAGCCTACTCAGTTAGCCACACCACTATAAGTTTGATACAAGAAGTCCAATATGCTATTCCCCTTCCTGCTTTAACATAGAAGGGAAACTCCTCTGTTAGGCTTGTAAGACACTATTAATACTAACGTGAGTCTATCTAACCAGGTAATGAGTCAAGAAGCAAAAGCTAGCTCTACAGTATCTTGTCATGAATTACTGTAGCTATGGCACTTTCCTGAAGGGGACCGTTCTTACTAGCCTTCTGACTTCCTCTGTGTTAATAGCCAAGCTCTTGGCTATCCCTTCTATTTGCCATCATCCTAGTGCACTGATTATTTTTAACCCTTCCTCTGTCAAGAACTTTTATCATCCCAAGACCTCCTCTCATTTTCTTTCTTCCAGTTTCTGCTTTTACCTTCCTGTCTTCCAGCCCCTCTTGGATTTTTCTGTTGTATTTTTCTCTTCCTACCTTCCACCTCACCACTCAGAAAAAAATTGCTGTACTTTACAAAATTTCCCTGCTGTGAGAATATGTACATTTCCCCTATGTTAGTTTGTGGATGAACTGACAAGGTCAACTGCTCCAGCTGAAAACAGCTAACAATGACAACTGCTAAAAAAACTACTTGCATCACAGATTTCTCCTGATTCTGCTAGCTGCTGAACTGCTTCCTGATCCCTTAATGGCCATCCCTTTTAGCACCACAGAAGTGGATAAAAATGGAGGGTTCTTTCATTAAATCTCTAGGCATGGCACACCACTCTGAATTTATCAGAAACCAATTTTAAAGCTACATTAACAAACGAGCATCATTGTATAAATAAGCTATTTTCAGGGCCCCTACTCCCCCAAGTTCCCACTTACCTGTGTGCTTTAATGTAGTCATCCTTCAAGGGAAAGAGCTGTTCTTCAACCTTGTCCCAGCGCTCCAGGCAGCTCCACAGCCAATCAGGGTTTACAACGTGGAGGTCCTTGCAGTCTTGAGCTTGCCGTACTTTCTCTGTGCCTATTATGAAACACAACATTACAGTGTTCCCAAAACCACAGAAGACAGTTTTAAGTACACACTGGTTTAAGAACATTTTGTGATCAAAAAATGCTCCTCCTCAGTCCAGCAGAACAATCACAATTGATAAAAGTGAGACTCTAAATAAGATGCAAGAACCTCAGTCTCAAGCTAGATGAAGCAATTTGCAGCTTCCCAAAGCACTGGCACCAAAGTACAGTAGAATTAACAGCCAACACCTTCTGCCAGTATAGGGGGCAAAGCAGAACAACAGAAGTGAAGTTAAACATGGCAGTTAGCACAAAATCCCCATGAAACAATCAGTAATGCAGTCTGCAAGTAACAAGTGTTCTTAAATAACCTCTGGAGAAGCCAGAACAAGAGAGAAACTCTTCAGTTACTGTAAAAACAGATGGTTCTCGGCAAAGATTTAAGCAAATAAAGGCTGAAATTAACCTTGAAGTGTAGTCAGTTCCCAGAAACAGCTGACTGTCTAGATTTTTCAAGAATGTATTTATTTGATTGGAAAAAGTAATTTCATCAATTGTGGTACTTGTTTCAGCAATCATCAAAGATATCTATGGAGGGACTGGACACTTTTGAGACTACAAAGAATCGTATAATCTGCCAATAAATAATTAAATATACATGCAATAGAGAAAACCAACAAGGATTCTAACCTCATACATCTAGGTTTGACACTCACAGCATATCTTTACACACATACAGGCAAGGGTAGAATGTGATAAATGAACTCTCATCCATCTGACTGTCTCATAGCTGAAAGTCATTACTCTTCCCTTTAGTTACATCTCTATAGCATTTCATCTTATTTACATATTATTCAAAATGCTTAAATGCAATTACTTGTTCATATCCTGTCTTGATGCAAAGACATTTAAATACACTTTAAATGTACTACAGTTTTTGTTAAAAAATGTGAAAAGGCAGAAGTTCAATTAAAACTTAGCCCTCTCCTCTAGATTAAGAGCAGAACTGAACATGAAGCAAGAATATGATAACTTCAAACACTATTCACTCCTACTGAAGCCCATCAATTCTGCACAAAATGCTGAAAGCTTCTGTTTTCCTTTTTCTTTCTCCAAATCTAAAAAAAAATAGAGAAAAGGTAGCCCTACTCCTGAATCTTTAGATACAAATATATTTTTTCTTACATTTAGATTCATTAAAATAAAATAAAATAAAAATGTTCTGTGCACAAATATATTTCTTCTATTTTCAGCAGCAAATGCAAGCAATTCCACAGTTCAGGATATAAGAGCCATACAGTACATGCAAAGCTTTCCTCCACACTAATATCTTCATAGTAAAAAAGGCATTTACTTCAGAATCCAGGATAAACACATAGTGTTTAGAAAAAAAGCCTTTTCCAAACCACAAAATTTTTAAAAATGCCGTATTTCAAAATCTGCCATGAAGAAAGAATAAAACTACTGTCCAACAAAGCTTCAATGGAAACAGTTTTAGAGCGCTATTTGTGTTAATCCTAGCATACCTTTGCAGTACAAGAGGTTTTAAGGGGCTAAAAAGCAAAACACCAAGAAGGGAGGTCAGTACACCTAGATCATTCATCTCCTGATAAGAAATGTGTGTTACAATTAATCCATTACAAACATAATCAGCAACCCAAAGTACTTTCACATAACAGCTGCTGGAAATGAGCTAGTTTACAGTGCCAGAGGGAGCTTCCATGGGAGGCATTATTAGTACTTATGTCACCTCAGTAGGAAATGTAGAAATACCTGCATTTAGAAACAGTATAAAACTGTATTTAATTTACAAACAGGGTATGTTGCAGAGGGAAGAAAGCAGACGTTCTGAAAGAGGATCAGATTCAGAGATTTGGGGGTGGGAAAAGGATTAAAAAAGTGAAAGGATTAACTTGCAAAATGCTTTATTTTGAGAATAAAGGAGAAATGCAAAGATAACATAGTAAGAACAAAGATGCAGGAAGAAAGCTGTCATAAGGATGCTGAAGTCAGGTTCATAAGCATAGGAGTTTCAGGGGGAAAAAAGGCAACAAGCGCAAGAACTCCAGTAGAAGTTTAGGTACTTGTACCCCGTGTTAGATACTGAATCAAATATCAGACACGACTAGCAATACTGTCCTGCACGTAACTCTTGAGCTGACTGAATACAACATAAGATGTGATTTCACTAGTAAGCATACAAAACAGTTAACCTGAGATGGTGGTGCTACTGGACAGACTTGACTGTGCTTATAATACCCTGAAGAAAAGATTATCTGACACTGTAGCACATCCACTCAAGCAACTAAAGAAATTGTTGCTCCTTCTGGACTTCATCAGGAAACCTGAACAAAACCATAAAACTGCACCTTCACCTCCTATTAAATCTGCGAAGTTACGTGCGAAGATGGCTTCCTCCATCTAATTTGTAAAAATTACGTCTCTGCGTTGATGTTTTATCAGGTGCTTCACCTTACTGCCCATTCCACACATACACACATTCTGCATTCATGCACATCTATTTCACACCAGATGTACACTAGAATGGTTGGAGTTGAAAGGGACCTTAAAGATAATCCATGTGAAACTTAGCAGTCGGTAACTCCAAGTCCTTTTCCTCAGGCCTGCTCCCCATCCACTCACTGCCCAGGCTGTATCTGTGCTTGGGATTGCCCTGACCCAGCTGCAAGACCTTCCATTTGTCCTTGATGAGGTTTGCACTGGCCCACCTCTAGAGACTGTCAAGATTTCCGAGTGGTATCCCTTCCCTCCAGCCATTAAGCCACTGACTGCAACTCTCAGTTGCAGCCACTGAGCCATCCACGTGTCACATCCACGCCTCTCCATTTTACAGACAAGGATGTCATGTGGGACAGCGTCAAACACTCTGTGCAATTAGATGATGTCTGTCGCACTTCCCTTATCCAGCAACTCCATAGCCCCATCATAAAAAGGCCGCAAATCAAAATTTCACACATGTGATGTTCTTAGATTTGGTGAAACACCAAATTTAAGTGGGTAGGAGAAATAGTACTGCAACACCTAATATTCTTACCTCCTAGTTCCCTTTTCCTCAGTGTAACTTTCTGGAAGAATGCTTATGAAGAAACAGCAGAAAGGAACTGAATCCATCCAAGCAATAAATACTTTGGGGCAGTTAGGAACACCTGAATCATCTAATTAGGCCGAAACAAACTATTTTTCCAGACTGCTTACCCTCTCCTTCCCCCCCCCCCCATTCCTCTCTAATCACCTTTCCCTACATCAAATTTTAGTCTAAAATTCTTATAAAAAGATACAAAGGCACACAAGCCTTTTCACATTAAGCAGCTAGAGTCCAAATTAATCACCTCTACTCTCTGATGGGTACAGCCTGAAACACATAATATTGGAAAAGGCTACTTTTAAACCTGGGGCAGGCACTCATCAGTTCTGCTTTTGAACTTGCAAGCCAAAGGTTGAAAACAACAAAAAAACTTCCTATTAATCTTGGCAATTAGCTACTACAAAAAGTGACTGAAATCAATTACATAACAATAAACATCAGGAGCTGTTCTCCAAGACATTTAGTTTCATTACAGCAGTTAATTTTGTCTTATCCAAAGTTTGGAGCACACTGTACATTTCAGCAACATAGATAAATGAGACAAACTGCATATTTACAAAGACTGAGAAAAAATGTTATATACGTATTTGGGCATCTTCATTATTTCAAGTAGTGCAGCCCAATGTGGACATCTGCAGGTTAAAAGGGTGCTGGAAGAGAACACCCACCCCATATGCATTTCAGGGAGTTTTACTCTGGATTAGCTCCTCCTGGACCTGTGGCTAAATGCCTGTGAGGGCTCATCTGACTGCCTTCTAATTATCACCCATAAGGAGCCCAGCATATGTACTCTAGGCTGCACCAGGATTAATTAAAGTAGACAATGTGAGTGACCACCAGAATCACTCTCAAAACTGTCTCCTGATTCCGACTGACTAAATACAAGATTTCCTTACAGCAGTTTGTAATCAGGTTGTAAACACAGCTTGGAAATATCTGATCATTAAAAAGTTCATACACAGACCATCTTTATATATAAAATACTGATTTATGATGAAGTCCTGGAGCTCTTCTCTAACATTAACCTAAGAGAAGTTATACAGACTTCAGTATTTTGTCCTACGAGAACTAAGTGATAACAAAACTATGCTAGATGCGCTGCATGGAGGCTATGTCTAGAGCTCAGCTTTAACACCATATTGTGCTTTACCAGCAAAAGCAACAGCTTTATCGTGTCAGTGACCAAGTTAACAAAAAAAAAAAAAACAAAAAAAAAAAAAAAAAAAAAAAAAAAAAAAGCAGTTATGCACTAATCCAAAGACACATCCCTTGAAAACAGTCTTCAGAGAAAACAAATTGCGGACACATCATAGCTCTATGATGTGAAGATGCCACACCAAGTTATAGGACAGGCCAGCAAGACTTCAGCTAGTGGCTTTCTGTTCTCCCTCAGTACCTCAGAGACAGACTTAAGAGTAAGCATTTCTAAGTAGGTAGATGAGGATGAATAAAAGAAGCCATAGTTCATAGTACAACTGGTATTTTAAGCAACCTGATATTTAAAGATATTAAGCCTGTGTCAAATTTTGCTAAGTTGACATAAGTAAGGAAATTATTCCCATATAGGTTTCGAAGTATAGGAAAAGACATAGAATTAAATATTTTTTGAAAAAGAAAAGAAAAATTCATGTCTTAAACTAATAAATTTCCACTCTTACTAGAATAATTTTTATATGACCTGGTCACCTTTAGCTGCCCCACTAGCAAAAACTCAATACAAAAATCAACTATAGTATCTTCATCTGTTCAGGAAGGTACATAACAAGGTTTATGAAATAATGTAGTAACTAGTGAAGTGTGTACACAGCTATAGTAAGTCATCCAGTGCAGTTTACTGTTGCTTAAAGCAAACCACAGATGTTTCAAAAACTAAGTTATGCAACCCATAGGTAAGCTGAAAGGACAACAGAGCAGCCTTTTCTCAGTCACTCACATTTATGAAAATCTGATTAGACAAAACAAAGATCCACATGTTCTACAGTAATTCAGGTAGACAATATTTTCCTCTCTTATGATGCAAAAAAATGCTAGTAATCCAAGAGGAAGGATTTATTTTCAGCATTCAGAGCACCTGTGTATGCAAAGAAACAAACTGCCTACCTGAAGAGAAACAGACAAGAATAAAAGAAATCTCATTTACTGCAATAGGCTAGCAAGAATGCTGCAAATACAACATAAAATGGTATTTGTTAGCTCTTCATTCCATTCATCAAGCTACCACACGGACACTTTGCAGAGAGAAAACCCTTTCCTCCAAAATGCATGGGGTACTCCATTTCACAATGACCTCTTCCCTTCTTATTTCTTGACAAATCTTTCCTGTCTTCAAAATTCAAAAGTTAACAGTATCTACTGCTGCAGCTTAAGTATATGTCACTTACTACTGCCCATCTAATGCAAAGTAAACATGCAAGTTGCTTGTTGCCTGAGTGCAGAGTCTGCAGTTTGCAGAATCATCCAGAAACACTGAACTGACAGGTACATTTTAAAATCACCTTTTCAAAAACACATTAAGAAGAGAAAAAAAAAAAAAGCTGAGCAACTTTGGTATAAGGTCATTGACTATGAATAAAAACCAAAGTGGGAAACAAAATTGTGACTCTTCCTTACCAGCAATTAGTCACCAAGCAGTGTTTCACATGTTTGCCACAGACCCACAGATGCAGTATTTATACAGTTTACCAGCAGTAATACAGGCTTAAAGAATCTGCTGCCTACCTACACCCTAATCAGTATGAAAAAAATCAGAGAGCTAAATTATCATGAAACCAGTTGTGACCACACACAATTTATAACCTTAAAAATCTCTGATCAAACTTCAGTTTCCCACATGAAATTAGGATGATGCAGCATAACTGCCTCCATTTAACCAGATATGAGAAAAACAGTCTTCAGTTGAAAGACAAAAACACATCACAAATCCACAAACAATTCACAAGAATCTTATGACAGCAGTCTTGTTCCATCGGCAGAAATGACTGCTGAATACCTCTTTCCAAATTAGTGCAACTCTTTTCTTACTAAAAGCAGGGGTCAGCTTCTGCATGCTGACAACAACGGTTCTTCACCCTGGCAATTCAGGAATAGTACTCTTCTTGTGATTGCTTGTTTTAGTTAGCAAGCAATATTTGAATATATTTTAAGTATGAAGTGCAACACCAACATTACATTACTATTTTGAAAAAGAGCCTAGATTGACAAAAAGTCTGGAAAATATGACCCACCCTGACACTGATATATTCTTCAAAAGAACACAAAATTAACTTAAAATATATTAATAAACTCAATTCAAATCCCTTAAAAGCACATTAATATAATGTAATCTAAATCGAAAGTTAAAATACTTTTCCATATTAAGATTTACATTAGTGGATAATTCACTAAGAATGTGCAGGTAGCGAAGAATTTGCTTATAAAAGTAGAACTCAAGAATGTGTGTATGTATATAAGTATATCCCCCCCCCCCAAACTGTAACTTCTAAAAACAAGAAAAAAAAATAATAGAAGAAGCCTCAACTGCTTCTCATTGTTATGTGCCATGTACTTTAGCATAACATTACTCAACATTTTTCATCGAGAAATGTGTATGTTTGGAAGGGTCTCATTTACATTTATCCTATCAATTTTACATCACGTAACAGCTGCATATTCTGTACAACTACATTCAGAAGCCACCTAGTGCAAGTGAGACAAAAGAACTTTGAAGTTAAGCATGTTAACATTTGAAATTGGAAAAACATTAAAATTATATTGTTTCTCCATGACAAAGACATACAGGCTACACGTAGAACAGTGACAGACTATCACCAGATTACAGTCTCAAGACAATTTGTCTGAATTCCTTACAGAGAGAAACTAAACCATGAAAGCTGAAATCTAAGAAAGCAAGAAAGCAAGTACTGCTGTAACTTTATAGCAAGACTGCAATAAGCTTTTCTCTAAAATGAATGCTACAGTTTATATTCAGTATCTTTAACAGTCAGAAGATTCACTACCAACTCATAACTGAGAAGCAAGACAGGACATGCTACATCAGAAGTTACTTTGCAGGTCCTCTAACAAAAGCCACACTTGATGGAAAAGCAGCAAAAAAAGCCTTTAAAAAAAAGGCTTTTAACTTGTTTTAAGAAGAACCTTTTCTTTAATTTGAATTCTAATCACAGTTATATTAAAGCCTGTAGGTTTTATATAAAAACACAACTTGAGGCATGAATGAGCTGAAACAGGAAAAAATGCTGATGGAAAACTTGCCTCATGTGCCTACCTGTCCTTGCTGCAATGAGATGTGTTGCTTTGTCAGGATCATCAGCACTCAGTACTAGATTCTTCACAATTTTAGCTCCAAGTGCTGTGGCATGATAGTGTTCCCGTGTTTTCTCAATGGGAAAGTTTGTTGGGTAGAGTCCGCTAAATATTATGGTTACGTCTGCCAACACTTTACTTTTCAGTTCTGGTACTATTTTTCTGATATCTGGAATTTCCTCAATCTCTTTTTTCAGGTATTTATCATACTTTGTGTAATAATCAGTGTGAACCCGCACAAGGATCTCTTCAAGGTATATTAAATGGTCATCATCATCCGTATCATCCTCCTCGTCTTCTTCCTCCATACTCTGATCTAAGGACTCACCCATTGTAATTCCAGATTGTTCACTATTCTGAGACTCTGTTTCAGCTTCTTTCTTGTCTGCACACCCATTTCCTAAATCACAAAGACTTTCCTGTTCACTTTCTTCTTGTGCTTCAAGATCAGTTTTGTCATGAATACTTTCACTAGGCAGACATTGCGCATCCCCAGAATGATTCACCACACCATCTTTTTTCTCACTCACTTCAATGCAACTCTCTTTCTGCAAATTTTCATCCTGCAGAGGCTGCTTGGATTTCTTCCAGCTTCTCTTTTCCTCATTCTCACTGTCTGAGACAGAAGTGGATGACTTTTTGGTATCCAATCCACCATCACTTTCACTGTCACTAGATAGTTCAAAGTCTAAGTCATTTGTTGTCTTGTCCTGGGTTTGCTGCTTCTCTGTCACTGTTCTGTCACCTTGTTCTGAAGAAATCTGAGATTCTTCTGTATTTCTCAAATCATTAGTGACCTCACTGTCCACTTTGTGATCAATGGTATCATTTAAAGGATCCTGGGCAATGACTTTATCACGAGAGTTCATATCCCAGTCCGATGTTTCACTGCTTACAGAAGTACCTCCATTTGCAGTGCAAGCGTCCTTTGTAGTTTTCTTGAGACCATTGCTTTGCTCTTCTACACATATAACACTCTTTGTTTCTTCAGCATCTTTTGCTGAAGTCACTGCTGAATCCAGTGCCTCTGGTTTTGTAGAGTAGTTTACTAAAACACAGGAAAGAAAAATAAAACTTGTATATATTTTCTTTTTTTTCTTTAGTTTAATCAAAAGTGAATTTTTGTTTCCTTAAACACATAAATTACATATGCAGTTAGACACCACTATGTTCAGAAGTGACAGGCTTTTCAAAAGTTAAGATATTTTAGGTGTCAATGATTACTAGACAGAACTTGAACTGGAAAACCTAACAAACTTTACTTTTGTAAAGACGCTGTATAAGCAGCTCTTTTATCTTCTTTAAAAAAATCACACGAGCCATCAGTGATTATTTGTTAACTATCCAAACATGAAAGGATTTATCTTTTAGCATGAGTTTTATGATTACACCTCGGAGCAATGAAAATACTGCAGCATGATTTAGGTAGGGAGGTTAAGTATGATCAAAATATTCATTCTCAGCAGTATGTTGAGACCAGAGTTTACTAACTATTGCTCCAAAGTCAGACAGGGAAGGGGACTGAGGAGGAGAAAAATATTTTTCTCTGTGCCTTATTTTACACAGAGAATGAGGGGAGAAATTGCCTTCCTCTCCATGTTTCTGAATGATTCGTTGCACTGCCAAATCAGCACTCCAGCCACAACAGCCAAAACATTATTTACCAGTACTCCACTTCTGCTGTGGCTACCCATCAAAAGGAAACCTATGAGCAAGAACAGTCCAGTTTTACTAAGCTACTTGCACTTGTACTGCAGGAGCACTCTGTCAGCTACAATCATATAGGGTTGAAACAGCAGTGCTAGTAAGATCACCACAACGATTTACATCAAACACGTTTGAAAATTGGAAAAACTTGTGAAAGGAGTTTTAAAATTATATAAATTACCTTTCTTCTTCATTTGAATTTCTCTTGGTCCAGGAGGTGCATTAATATCTCCTATACCCTGAAAGTATACATATTTCTTCACAGTTATCAAATTGGGTGCAAACTTCCAAACATCCTCTCTATCATCAATGATGCAAACCATCGAATCACCACATGGGAAGAGATCTCTAAGAAACAAAACAGTTGATAAAATTCAGTTTTAGAAATTAATACTATCAATGAAAGCAGTTTCTGCTGATGTTCTGGTTTGTTACAGCACATTAGCAGGGCATGATATATATATCAACTTGCTAATTAAAGTTAATAAGAAAAAGAAAAAAGGAAACAGCTGTTTTAAAACCTCTATTCCAAAGGTTAGAAGCAGGAACCAAACCTCTGCATTACAACGTTTCAGCCTAGTTTTCACAGTTTAGGTCAATAAAGAGCCCCAAAGCCAATGATATACATGGTCAATACACTACCTATATATAAATAGGAAAGACACAATAATAGTTTTTTAAAGAGCTCACTCAATCCAGAACAACAGAAGCAAAAAGCACTAACACTTATATCATTGAGGAAGAGAAGGTACAGCACTTGATATACACATGCATATGAAAACAGAGCAAGAGGGAAAAAAACCAAACCCCCAGAACCCCCAAAAAACCACAAAAAACATGGACTTCTCATTTGCTATGGTCAAGTGGGAAGGGGGGGGAATAATTTTTGATCTAGGTTTATGAAAAACTAGATATATCTGCCTTATGAAAAAAAAAACAACTTAAATGCTGAAAAACATCAGAACCTGAATTTACACTAGAATATTAATTTAAGGCTCTAGATGGACTAATTTCAAGAAACACTGGACCACAGAAGCTGCTAAATATACAGCACATTTGAAAGCCAGAATATGATATATTGAAATATGTATTAATCTCAAACTGAAAATTTTGGTTTAACTGGAAAAAACAAACAAACAAAAAAAACCCCAACCAATCAAAAAACCCCATGCAACATAAAAGGCATCATACAAGACCACAAGCCTGGAATAATAAAATGGAAACATGGTTAAGTTATTGTTGTGGTTTAAGGCCCTCAGCTGTTTGCTCACTCACCCAGTCCCAGGGGGATGGGGAGGAGAATCAAAAGAATGCAACTCCCAAAGGTTGAGATAAGAACAGTTGAGTAACTAAGGTATAACACTGCTACCACCAATAATAATAATGACAAGAAAAATACAAGGAAAGAGAATACAATTGCTCACCACGATACCCAGCCTGACTAAGCAGTGCACCCCCAAACCCTTCTGGGTCTCTGCCCTCCGTTTTTAAATCCTGGGAATGACGTGCTGTGGTATGGAATACCTCTTTGGTCAGTTTGGGTCAGGTGTCCTGTCTCTGCTTCCTCCCAGTTTCCCCTCCTCCCTGGCAGAGAACGGGGCTCAGAATATACTTGGTCAGACAAAATATTACCAAGCAGTAACTGAAAACACTGGTGTTATCAGCGCTGTTTCGAAGCCCAAAAATCAAAAACACAGCACTGCACCAGCTACCAAGGAGAAAGATGACTGCTACTGCTGAACCCAGGACAGTTATTACAAGAAAAGTGTAAGTGAAAACATGATGCCACTGCTTTGCATTCTTACTGTTACATTACCAAAGAACACCAAAATTAGTTTTATAGAGACCACACTGATATTTAAGAAGCAGATAAAGGAGGACTATAACCAGGTAACAGAGGGAGTAACTTTTATTATATTTAGCATATTCTGCCTTTGTTGTTCTATTTTGTTTAATATGTAAGACCCATATACATACCTAAGATTCCCAGTTTTTGAAAATGGATCAATACATTCATCCCTTGATAATATTCGATGGGAAAACAGCTTCTTCTCAGGGTCCAAAAATCCTTTTAAAAGAAATTAAAAAGTTAATGCTCAAGACGTTTGTTCCTTGCTTATATTTTATATAATTCAGTTATTTTTAATCTACGCACCAGCAGTTTAACTAACAGACAATTTTAAGGTATGAAGCATTGTATAGGGAAAAGTGTAAGCACAGTGGATCAAATATTTGTAACTAATGCAGTGGCATTAATTTTAGAAATCCCATCTAATTTTCTTTCAACACCAAAATTGAAATGAAAAGAGCTAAATTTGTGACAGCCACATAAATTAGGCTGGAAGAGATACAACAGATGATAGATACACATGATTTTTGCAACTTACATTTACCTCTCTATAGGTGGTTCATTAAAGCTAAATGCTTGCCTTAGCTCATTATGCCTAGGGACTGCGGAGAAGTCTCACAAGAGTCGGCAATGTGCTGCAATACTTAAGCACAATGGGCAAGTTATGGGACAGTTTCAGCCGGAGCTCTTGCATTTGCAGGTTTTAAGTTGTACCTCTAAAAACTACTTTAATACATTTACACATAATGAATATATCCTGGGATTCCTAGAAATATTTAGGCCTAGTTGCAGTAACTGTTCTGACTACACTCAGGAAAAAAGACAAATCAAAAACAAACCAAAAGAAGCTGTGCTATCTGATCTTAAAATAAAATGCCATCGTTTAGGAAAATGGTGACTTGGGTGTACAAACACACATGCACATGCTTCTGAACCTAGCGTCCAATAATGAAGTTCAACCTCATGAGCAGATCACAGCCACGTAATCGCTCAGAAAGAAACTGACATCTTACATGCTAATCTAATTTTTTCATTTTACTGAATTTGTGTTGAATTTCGCATTAACTTCTCATTTTTTTGACTAATTGTAATGGGTTCAGGGCAGTCAATAATTATCTGGGGCAACTTTTTAAAGGTTTTTAAATTTATCTTAAATGGTGGCTATCTTAACAGCCAGAATCAAAATTCAAGATGACTATAGATTTCAAGGACCAACTTAAATTTTCTTTCAAGGAGGAGCTTTGAGATTTGCACATAACACACGTTCAACTCCTTTTAGAAGTCCAGCTCCCATGAGCATGTTTAAGCTGGGTCTTCAAAAAGAGGGTATAAAAAGTCAAAAAGAATAAAAATAAGCCATCACTTCTGAAAAGTTGATCCTCTATGTATTTAATATTAATGTGTAATTGGAATAACTTAAAACCCATAAAAGCAAGAAAATTCCGAGTTAAGGACAGAGGTTCAACCTTAACTCACCCGGCTATGCTTAAGAATTGCTGCAAACTCGTAGAATCATCCCCTGTAGTGAGACCCTTGCAGTACCTAGGCATAATGAATTGAGAGAATTAGCTACAAAAATTTATTGCCATACACACAGATATTTTGACAAACTACATAAGCTGTCATATAAGTTGCTGTTCTCCCCAACCAAATTCTCTTCTTCTGTATTCCATTATCCGAATAGACAGAGACACTACACCAAATTGGACAGATACACGCTTATGAAATGGTGAAACCACAATGAAGCATTCATTTGTAGTCATGTTGAGCTAAAACTGCAAGAAAGGGAAGCTGAACTAAGAAAGCCCAAGCATAGATATCCTGAACTGTCAAGTATTAGAGACGAGGTAATGTTCTGGAACTTTTCAATAATACTTTGGTAAAGACTTAATTTAAATGCTTTTTACCTTCTTGATAATTCACTAAAAATGCACTTACGATACAGCTCACTGCAGATGTACCCACACAGATAAAAGCTCATATTAAGAGAGAAGGATCTTTCAAACCTAAGCTACTTGAATAACAATATGGAAAACAGCACTGGTCATTTAAAGACCGTGTATTAAAGGATGTTGCCTGGCCAACTGAATCAACACAACAGACATAACCCTGATATATTCACATTTCAGGGTAATGGCAGATAACATTTCATTTAGCATACATAATTTGTTTTCTTCAATAGCTTGTCAATATCATCTTTAAATTTTGAAAAGGTTATATTGGCTATTCACTAACCTATTTAGTGATCTAGTGGCTCCAGAAGACATAACTGGAATATCATTGGAAACAGAGGACATGATCTAGTTGAAGATGTCCCTCCTGACTGCAGGGGGATTGGCTTAGATGGCCTTTGAAGGTCCCTTTCAGCCTAAATTATTCTATGATTCTGCTCTATGCAAAAGCATGCAAAACAACTAGTGGCTACATAACATACTGTTACTTAAAACATTAAGTTTTAATTGGTTTATGATTGCAAATAGCACATATACCTGAAGAAATAAAAACTTTACATTAAAAATAAGTAGATGCAGATACACCCTCCAAAATAAAACTAAGTAAAACCTAAGACTTAAATTCTTTATTAAAAAAATAAAATCATTAATATGCTGCTTGCAGGAACAAGAACTGGGAAACACTCATTATGAAAAGATCTACTAGCTTCAAAATAAAATATTTTCACAACCTACATATTAAACCACTTAGAATTTACGATAGCACACTCTTTGGATATTAACCTTTAATATTGAAGCCACAGGTTTCAAATTGATGATACCTTCCAAAGCACTGGTGGCTTTTTCTTTAAAAAGAAGTTAATACAGATACACCAAAAAAGGCACCTGTTTTGATGATGCTATTTTTTTTTTTGTGGGGGCATTTTGTTGTCATTTTCTATGACTGGAGAGATAAAAACATCTGTGTTTTTTAATATGCTCATTAAGTACACAGCAACAGTGAAAGTACTCTTGTTTCATTTATTTATTTCCATACATTTTCCACCACCATGCCTTGAAATCTAATCACTTTTCACTCTGTTTGTTGACTGTTAATAATGAATTTTCATAAGAGATTTATTTTTAATAGAGAAGTATCAGTTTGCACATAACATTCTAGCAAAAGAATAAATATTGAAGAATTTCTCATTTTGTACGCAGGTTTAAAAAAATTAAAGCCTTTGTAAGAAGTCAAAATGATTGAAGACAGACTTGTGGTTTCAAATCATAACTGAGTTTCCATTTAGTCCCATGAATCAGTGTGCTAAGCACACCTCTAAGCAGCTTCTTGAGCAAACTGAAGTCACTGTCCTTATCCTCTGACTGCCACATTATAAGAGACTATTCAGTTGACTCATCTATCAGAGACTATTCCCCCCCAAGTTTGTTTTCCAGTATCTCAGACTGGGTCTTTGTACATACAGGTGTATCTAGCTGTGTTACCTGATCTTACGAAGACTATTACAAAAGCAAACTTGTAAGTAAGACTTCTATAGTTAACTTAAAAAAAGAACTATCACAAGATGCAATGTTCAAAATTAAATAACTTATATTGGCAAAGTCTCAGATCTTACAGACAGATTGAGTTAAATAGCAATTCCCAGTGAAGTGATGCAACAGTAGGATCCAACATAAATTTGAAGAAGTCCTTTTAAAAATATATCTAAAACTGAAAGCCATCTCCTATTCTACTTCAGGTCCTACTTTAGAACCTGGAAAGAGCTGTTGATTCAATCTTTCAGTAGCATCAGAGACCTTCAGACACTTCATACATACATTCCTGTCAATTATTTCTTGATACACTTGCTGTAACAAAGGTATGTGTGAATGTCCTAAAATCAGTCCTAATTTCTAAATTCCACGGGAAATCTACAGTGGTTTCATACTGCATTATTGTGCTTAGGGGCCTTTGAACTCAAAATTCACAGTTACATTGACTTTTGCAACACCATTTGAGCCAAATTCAGTATTAAAATACATTGAATTTCTCTGATGCAGAGTAGGAAAAAAAAATATCAATTGGTCAAAGTAATTATTTATAAGAGAAATACTACAGGAGGCTCTAGATAGAAACGTAAAATTCATCTTCATAACCATACCACAAGATACCACTTTGTAAATGTGTCAAATTAAGAAAGGGTTTAGGATAAACTACTTCAGGCAGATATAAATGGTGTTTACAAATATCAGCTAATGCCGCTTAACAGTTGATAAGAGTCTGCTGGGATGAGAGGACTTCTGCCATCCATTTGCAAATAAAGAAAAAGCCTTCCAGAACATGCAAGTAGCAGCTCAGTGTCTAGATTTCACTAAGAAATGGACAATTACAGAGTCTTATAGGTCCTATATGGAGAACCTGATTTCACAAAGCTATCGAGGATGCATATGGAGGACCTAACAACACAACCTTTTTCTTATGAGAAAAGATTCATTACAAGTCTTTCCTTTACGTAACAGAGGGATAACAATAACATATCAGACTGGCAACTCTGAGAGATAATTTAACCAATACTGCCATCAAGTGTTGCCTGTATGTATTAGCTATACATTTCCTTCTGCACCTACATTACACAGGCCTGTACATGGACCAAAGGCTGTATCAACCGTTTCTCCATAGTAGCAAATTTGGGCTGAAACTATCCACCTGCAGTTTGAACACTTTCAAAGAAGTTAGTTTCAGGCAAAAATCCAGAAGTCTGGGGATGTCAGGAAGCAGTAATACCCCAGGTTTGCTCATTTGGTGGCTATTTCCTCTGTGGAACTGGTGGAGTAGCACAAGTATGATGCCCACAAATAGGCTTGTCACATTTTAAGTACCAGCCTGTGCCAGCATGGGGACTATAGGATAATCAAAATTTTAGCTCAGAGATTAAAGTAAGCAAGCACATGACTGAATCATACATTGAGAGATGATCAATCACTGGTGAATCACATACATATCATGAGTTAACTACGTCTGTGACTCACTCTTCTCCCTGGCTTTAAAGCTTATTTGCTGCATGTCTTCTTACATCATTGGGTACACACCTTCTAACCTTAAGCCACATGCAGATTTTTGGCACATAGATCCAAGTAAGGAATCTTGCCCACCTACTTTCCTTTATCAGTTATTTACACCTATCATATAAGAAAACCATTCCCCTTTTGCTACACAAGAAATAACCACACCAAGGAGGAAAGCAAGGTACAAAAGTGTTAACACATTAGCAGTACACAACAGTATAATCCAACAGTGAGAAAGATAAAGCTTTAAGAAGGTTCTTCTTGGTCAATAAATAGTAAGTAATGTAGAAATGTTCACCTGAATGGGCAGGACAGGATACACCTTCCTGGACTTTCAAAGAAAATCAGCTGGAGACCACAAGCAGGTATCACTTCCCAATTTGAAAATTCTGTTATTATAAGCATCTTCTGTGGCTTGTTTAACAAGCATGAAGAGCTCTCTACTTACACAATTCTTTTCTAAACTGCTCTAGCGCTAACTAGGATAGTTAGCTATCTTAACTACTTTGGAATCTTCCTTTCTTGTCAAGAAGTGGCATCACTGGGATAGCATTGCTCCATGCACTTGCAGCAACATGACAGAAAAAAAGCAGGTATGAAAGACAAAAAAAGCTAGGAGACACAGAACAGCACCCAAGACAGCCTGACATACAAAGTCATAAGCTAAAACATTGTGAGTTATACTGTCTTAGTCTGACAGACTTCATACAGGAAAGTCTGCACTTTTGTCAAGGGACTGAAAGCCAATTTTACAGTTTAAACCCAGAGTAACATTTCTAACATGAATTTGACTCATATGTTTTCAGAACAGGGTAGGTTTCCTTTTACAGTTGCTGGAAACAGCAAAACATTTCAGCCAGTGACCCACACCACAGACTACTACTGCTGTAATTTAAATGTAAGTTTTCAGTTACTAGGAGAAAACAATTCTACGTTCTTGAGGAAAAACATATGAAAATACTGCTAGATCTGTGCTTTTCCTCAAATAAGCACATCTCAGCTCCAGAACACAAACAGAACTTTCGTAAATTGATTTATAGCAGCCAAACTTCCTTTGATGAAAGGGAACAGCAGGGTGTATGTGGGTGTATCTGTGTCTGTGGGTATGTTCCCCACAGGAAGAGAGAATTTCATGTTGTTGATTTTTAGGGAATTACTTTAGATTTTAAGGCAAGTGATTTGCAGATCATTTTTAGAGTCCATCAACATAATTTCTTAATTAAAGAGGAAGGCATTAGTTGTCATGCCACAGTCTAATTCTCTAATCATCAGGGAAGCAAAAAAAAGCGTGTCTGAAAGGAAGAAAAGGATTACTTCTAAAATTACAGGCCATACAAGCACTGCCTTGTAAGTGAATCAAGAATTCTGTTGACTGAAATACCTACAAAGTGGTTTTGTACAAAACAAAGAACAAATACCTGAAAACAACCACAGAAAGAAAGTTATATAAATATAAAGCCTGATAGCATAAATATAGTTCAGTGTAACATGCTACTCACCTGCAATTGTATGTGCATACAGTCTGCTGCCAAAAGTAAAAACGTGTAATTCATACAGCTTGGCAATTTTTTCCAGGAATTCCTTACAATGAGGACGCAAACGAGTATGCAACATAGGCTCACCTCGACCTAACTGGAAATGAAATATTCCCTAGAAGAAAAAGCACGTTTCATATTATCAAGATAACAAACAAAAATGTCAGCATTCCAGAAGAGCTATTCTCTCTTTCATCACCTTCACTACTTTGACTAGCCTAAAGCAAGTTTTAGCCACAAAGACTATGTGGATGAATAAAATCCAAAGCATGTTTTTGCTTTGTGCCAGGCAGTCCAACACAAAAGTTGCCAGTGTACCTTCCTGCATTTGAAAAAGTTTATGATCGAGGTAGCTTCCATTCAAATCTTTACTTACAGCAAACCAATCCAAACAAAGCAACTTGAGAAATTTCTCAGAAAGTTCAGGACATCAATCCAATCAATGCTATTCATTAAATCTCATTCAGATTAGTTTCAGTACATACTGGGCCCAAAGAAAGACTTTGCTGGATGAAAAAACACCATGTCTATGGAAATACACCATCAGATAGCAAGCCAGGAAGGAAGCTTGCAGATAAAGATTCTGGATAAAAATCTCATAATCTTTTAAAAATGTTTTTGTTTAAGCCATTTATATATACAGATGAAGGCATAGCCTCTCAAATAGACAGGGTTTTTTGATCTTTAAGCTGAACATTCGCTGTTCCTTTTCCTCTCAATTACAAAGTACATTTACAGCTTGGTTTTTGCTAGCAGGAGTTAATGCATGTTGAACCTACTGGACATGCACAAATGACAAGAGGAAAAAAAGAGCAACTAAGCAGCTGTAGTTTGCATGACAAGTTTGAATTTGCATTCTCCTCTACAAGACACTGTAGATACATTCTAACATGCTGCCTTTTTTTTTTATTATTATTTTTAGTTTTTTTAAGTTTCCAAAGCAGAAACATTACAAGCCAATAGTCCCTATCAGTGCAATGACAGATGTTTCAGGAAGAATTAAATGGCAACACTCAAATTCTCTTCTCCCCCCAGAAAAAAAAAAAAAAAGAAAAAAAAGTCTCTAGACATATTTAAGGAATGACAGATGTAGTAACACACAGGATTATCCAAAGAGGGACTTCAAACAGTAATTTACCATATCCACCTCAGATGTGGAGGGGGGGAAAAGTCTCATTACTGTGAACTCCAGAGGAATGAAATCAGACAATAGCTACTTGAAACTTCTCTCTTAAAGTTATTAGAATGGAAAAGTGCACAAAAGCATAAATGGAAGAAAACAAAACATCAATTCAAATGCACAGAAAAAAAGAATATATTTCAGAGGACTTGTTTCTCATTTCTGTTAGTCTTCAACTACAATTCTACCTAATCATGGAACCATCATTTAAATATTGTTAGAAATACTCCTGTTGTTACTTTGGTTTGAAAGTTAACACCGAATACTTACCTTATTAGACATTTGTTGGCAGTGCTGTTCTGTAGTATGGATCAATGTCTGATCCAAATCTACCATGAGCACCAGTTTTCGATTTCGATGTAGTCGCTGTTGATCTTCTCTTCCTAGCTGCTCAGCTTGCTGTAACAAAACATTCATAACTAAGCTTAGAAGAAATAAAATTAGATTTACTGCCTTTTGTGCACTGTAAACTTAAGAAGGTCTCATACAAGCTAACTGCATTAGAAATGACACTTCAACATAACTCTACTGATGGCAGCCTTATCAGCATTTTTTTCCACAGAAAAAGAAATTAAATTCCCAAAGTCTACTCTCAGATCTTTGTGACACCAAAGAAATCTTAAAATTGATAAACTCAGGAACTTTCAAAGTTAATAAGTAACTACTGAATTACTTCAAGGTCAGGAGTCTTGGGGAGGAAACAGTAGTAGCTTTGGGGTATACAAAAGACAAGTTGTTCAGCAGGTCTGAAAACTTGCAATTCTGCATCAACTAAGTATATTACAGCTGACAAATGAAAATGCTAATGACAAAAATTAATATAATTGACAATTTAAGATTAAAGAATAAATGCCTTCACACATAAGTAATTAGATTATATAGTTCTGTGTGGGCACTGATGTCAAAGGCTTTATATACTGTTAAATCTGAGTTGAAGTTTACTCCTCTTGCACATGTTCCCAAACCTTGGACGTACCACATTAAGCTCTGTATTTGTCTTAACCACTTCTGATAGTAAGCTGCAATGTTACGCACAGACAGCTAAACTTAAAAGCAAAGTTAAGTGGAGTGTTATGAAGAAGCAGGGGTCAAGTGCAAACTGCCCTTTGAAACACTCCTCTAGGATGGGGACACTTCTAATGCTTCTACCTTCGCATTACTTCTTATTGGTGCTCTTCAAAGAGTTAAAAAAAAAAAAAAATCATTAAGCTGGTAAAGGAGACAAATAGAACGTTTATCTTCCAAATTAACACGGTTTTGCCTCTAAAGACACTGAGTCGAACAAGCATATTTTGATGACTCAGTTGAATTGAATATATCAAAAAAAATGTTTAACATGCAGGTAAGCTGGTAACAAACTAGCTTTGCTGTATCCAGTGGGACCAATTTCAAGGTGAAGGGCAAAGCTAAGTTTCAAAGACTCTGCAAGCATTGAGTACCTTTCAGCTAGTGGAAACTGAACTTGCCACAAATGGCTCATTCTTAAGAGACAAAAACATCAAAGTAGTAATTCTCAGGCTGCTGTCACGAAAGTGTCATGTTTTCAGTGCAAAGCTCTAAAAAAACACTATAGACCTGATAACAGCTGATCTGCATTAGGGTAAACATACAAAAGCCTTGGGCTACTGATGCTCAACAACAAATATCTCTTCAGAGGGAAGCCAAACTTTCTGCATAAAGTACATACAACATTGAAGACACTTCTATAATGAAGCTTCTCAACTGCAGAGCTATAGTGAAAGATATGAATCAAGAAAGCATGATGATACTTACCTCAGAGCTAACTTTCAGTTCTGGAACACTGTGAACCATAGACACAGTTGCTGTCGATAATGGCACATTCTGCTTGCCATTCTTGCTTCGTATCCTAATCATGCAGGGAAAAGAAGCATCAAAAGAGAGATTAATAGCTTAATGAAAAATGAACACTAAAATCTAGGGTATTAAACTAGTCTCCACCAAAAAGCTATTTTGACTAATACACTCATCTTTCAAATTCTTGCTAATGTAAGTTACTGAACCAAATGGATAAATGGAGACAGACCAAAGCAGCTCACCATAAAAACCTTTCAAAAGTCATGATAATTAGTTATGCTTCCATATAATTATTTTATTAAAAATGACACTAGGATGAAACAGACATCTACGTATTGATTAGCATTAGAAAACAGTTACAAAGTATAACCACCAAGCCACTCAAATTTAAATGTTTTTTCTTTTTCTGCAATCTCTCAGCATGCATTTATCTACTTTTCTCCAAGCCACTCTATAAATAAATGTAAGCGAAGGATAGGCAAAATTACTCTTCATGTGACTTACATGTGAATGCTGCCTCAAGAAAAGCATCCAAAAAATACCCATACATGCTTTTTCCTTCAGCATAGAGAAGAACTACATGTGTGTGCACCTGAATTTTATGTGGATTTTACACACAGTCTTAGTACTCATATAATCACATATAGACGCATGTATATACAGATAAATATGAATATCATAAATATTAAAATTGAATTAACTGAATATTAATTTCTCATTTTAATCAGAAATAGTATTACATACAGTATACATATCGACCTCATTTTTTGTGTGTGTATATATATATATATATATGAGAAAGTACGTGTGTACATACAAGTATGAAATTCCTTGAAAACTGACCAAGTAACATCACTGCTATCATCAGTATCACTAGCTTACAGCTTACAAAGATAGATTAGGTACTGCGGTACCTAATTTTAAAGACATTTATGGTTCACCAGTATTAAAAATACTGTCACACAAGTTTTGTTCTATGTGTCACATGCACATCTCTCAATTCTCACAAGTACCTGTCCTACAAAGGGCAAAATTTGATATCAGATCTACAATCAGAGTTAAACTTCATCCAGTTTTCACTTCATGACAAGCAAGCACCTGAGGAAAAAAATACTACTTAGCTGTGCTGAAGACACAATCACAGTCAGATATGCTTTTGCTGTACCTTAGGGCTTGGAAGCACAAGAAGACAGGTGCTTCCTTTGGTCCTAAGTTTACATGCACATTCTACCATGTTACATCCTTTACTTCAGAGTTCAGAACATCTCTTATATGCAACAACGAACGGTATTTTAAATGAGCCATTAAATGAGATGTACTGTTTCCAGACCATTTGGTGAATAAGCATAAGAATTAGTTAACAGAAAGGATGCACCACTAAACAAAACCCAACAAGCTGGCAGTGAACTGGCTGTACTCTTTTCCTCAGGCAAGGAAAGCAATTAATACATATGCTTTTGAATTGCCATCTGACATAGGCTCAGCAGACCTAACACATTCTTCCATATGTATAAGCTATTTTGTATAAAATTAAGATAGCTGAAGTAGACAAGTATTAATTGAGAAAACTGAATTCACTGCATGCCCTGAATTTATCTAGACTTTTAAGGAAGGAGCAGCACAGCAATATCTACATGTGATTGTATTCAAACCTCAAAACAAGTATTCATTCAGGGCAGGCAAAAACTTATATGCTATTATCCTAACTTTCAGTTAGGTTTCTTATTTTACCAAATAATACTTGTTAAAGTATTAACAGTCACCTTTTTATGAAAGGTCATAGCCAAACCACTAACAGGGTTACATGTTGCATAACATTTTCAACATTTAGTCCACTTGTGCTGGTTTATGGGATAATGTTCACAAAATAGCTCTTAATAATGAGTATGAATTAAAATGAAACCAAAGTATTTCCTTCCAAATAAGCATACAACATTCATTTCTAAAATCCAGTCTATCATACAGCCCACTTTGGAAAACAGTTGTTGAATTAGTAATTTGATATGCATAAGAAGCATTCTCTTCACCAACTGTATTAGCAATGAGAGCAAAAGAGAAATACAATCATCGTTTGAATTTGCTTTCTTTTTGGTTTCATGGGAGAACATCTGAAAAAATAACAATAATTAAAAAAAAAAAAAACAAAAAAAAAACACAACACACACACAAACCCAAAAAACCCTGAAACAGCTTTGAAGCCATACATTGGAAGCACTGGAGACAAGCTGGCTCCCATTACAGCACAGTACAAATGAAGCAAGATCACACGGATGAGCCTGCTATTACCTCTCAAATATTTATACTTCTACAGGTAGAACACTCATGCTTAAGTCACTGTCGACATGCCTTACAACTCCTAGCCTCAGTTATGAGCACATAAAAAGCAAAGTAGAATACACTGTGACGGGTATGTGTCTGTATGCATGCTCTTTATATTTTCTACCTGAGGTAGCAAGTTAAGCTACAATTACCTCTACAGAAGGACTGCGTGCAGTTACCAAGTCATAAATCTGTAACATAAATTGTAACTCAAGTATCCAAATGGCATCTTATTCACACATATTTCTAGTTATGAATCCCTGTAATGCCTAAAAAGTATAGTTCTAAATAATGCCTCTGCAACTACAGTGACATATATGGAGAAAAAGGGTGCACACTTGTAACAGCAGCACAGAACTTGCCTATTTTGTCTTCATGTCTTGGTTTATCCAAAAGGAACACATATTCTTGCCTAACCCTAACCCTAACCCAATTTTTCAGTAAAAATATACACTTTATTAAATTATCACACTATTAATAATGTGATCAAGAATTAATATATTCAGACCACTCAATTTTAAGCAAAAAATTTTTAAGTCAATCTCAATAGAGATTTTTTTTTTTTTTTTTAAGCAGATGTGAGAAGTGTTTTGTGCTGAAATTTAACTTTTAGAATAAACTCCCTCTCAACTTTGCTTATAAGAGCACTCTGTATGTTAAGCACCTACTTATGTTAGGCAGTATGAATACTCTTCTTCCTCTCTACTAGCATCTACATCTTCAGTTACCCTTATGATCACAACTACTAAGACTTGGAATACAGAAGCAAAGACCACAGCAGCCTTATAGCAACTTTCCAGTAACTAAACAGGGCCTATAAGAAAACCGGAGAGTGACCTTTTTACAAGGTCATATTGGGAAAAGGACAAGGGGAAACGGCTTTAAACCAAAAGAGGGAAGACGTAGGTTAGATCTGAGGAAGAAGCTCATCCCTGTGAGGGTGGTGAGGCAAGGGCATAGGCTGCCTAGAGAAGCTGTGGCTTCTCCATCCCTGGCAGTGTTTAAGGCCAAGTTGGACAGAGCTTCGAGCAAGCCGATCTAGTGGAAGGTGTCCCTGCTCATGGCAGGGGGCTGGAACCGAATAGACTTTAAGGTCCCTTCTAACTCAAACATTCTACAATTCTATGAATTTCTAATCATAAACCAGGAGAAGCTGAAAAAAAGGCTGAAAATACTTACTGAGTCAAATCCTGGCCACATTCTGCACACAAGCCTTTCATAACAACAGGATGGCTGCATCCTTCCAGTCTCACCAAGACAGCTCTGAAAAAGATGTAGGCATTACACTTATTGCAGCTTGATTTCAGATGTTCAGATTAATGATTACATATTGAGAGTTCAAAGAATAATTTCAGGTTATTGAGTGCCAGTCCCATCAGATACATGCTTTTGACCCAGTACCGGAAAAAAAGATACTAAATATTCAAATTATTTAATTTCACACCTTTAAAAGTCACTGAAACATTATCAATGTCAGTTTCTAACCTTAGTTTAGCAAAGAAATTAAATATATTAACAAAATATGCACTGTCTGTCAAGAAACATCTTACATTCAATTAGATACAACTCCCCGTTAATATGCTACTGAGCTACACAGTAATGTATGACAAATATGGAATCCTTAGATTCATAGAATCATCTAGGTTGGAGAAGATCTTTAAGTCACTAAGTCCAACTGCAAACTCAACACTACCAAGTCTATCACTAAACCATGTCCCTAAGCACCATATCTACATGTCTTTAAATACTTCTAGAGATGGTGACTCCCTCACTTCCCTGAGCAATCTGTTCCACTGCTTGACAATCCTTTCAATGAAGAAATTTTTCCTAATATCTAATCTAAACTTCTCCTAGAGCAGCTCGAGGCCACTACCTCTTGTCCTATCACTTGTTCACTGGGAGAAGAGACCGACCCCACTTCACTATAACCTCCTTTCAGTAGCTGTAGACAGCAATAAGGTCCCCCCTGAGCCTTCTCTTCTCCATGCTAAACAACCCCAATTCCCTCATAAGACTTATTCTCCAGACCCTACACTACCTTTGTGGCCCTTTGGACACACTCCAGCATCTAAATGTCTTTCTTGTAATAAGGGACCCACACAGTATCCAAGATGTGGCCTCATCAGTGTCAAGCACAGAGGGACAACATCTATAGTGATTTCATCTTAGTTTATTACTTTTTTGTGTCATGGCAGAAACAAATATTGCTTCAGTCGTTTCACAGAAGTATGCTAATTTCTCTTAAGCCTTGGATCATCAGTTACTTTAAAATAAAGACACGCAAAAGGACACTTAATTCTTTGTTCCACCCAATGGCTAAAACAAACCTGCATTTTAGGCTCAAATTTCTGGTCAGTGTGACATTTACTTCTGAAAACTGCTTAGAAAACAAAGTCTGCTTTTCAGTTGAATGATCCAACTGGAATACTCCATTGTTCAAATTCCATTCTGGAAATTCTGGGTCTTGAAAACACCATCATTTATTTCCTCTCAATTACTTGAACAGTCATTATAAGAGATTTCTTCATTTTTCTGATTTTCTTCTTGAACGAATCAATCTTTTCTACTAAGCCTTTTTTTTTTTTTTCCTTAAACTCCTAATAAATAGCTATAGCTTGGCTATACTTTCCAAAACTTCCATATATATTCCTAAATAAAGCAAAATTTCCCCAACTCTGTGACTATGAGCTGCAGCAGTTCTCCAATATTTTAGAAAAATAAAAAGCCAAGCAGCTAAATAAAAACCAAACACAATAATCCAACCTCTTCATAACATGGTTGTAATGTTTTCTTTTTGGCTTTAGATCCATATGGCAATAAGCATACAGCATCAGGGAGTAAACTGCTTTGCATGCTCAAATCTCCCATTTGTATATTTGGCTATTAAGCATTTGGGAATTCCAAAAGAAAATCCACTTTCCAAATGTCACTGCATCTGCTCACTTCCAGTGTGTCTCCCGTTTCTCAATGACCAGAAGACTGATAACTCCACTAACAAAACTGCAGTTAGATAGATATCCATGATGAGGATTTTTTCATTTTTGAAAATAAAACCTAGATTTAGGTAAGGTTTATTTAAAGAAAAGTCTTCACAAGCCATCATACTACCAGTACTGTAACTTGCAAAAGCACAGATCTATTTTCTTCTTATTAGCAGTCATCATCTGCTTGAAAATTAAACCTCTTCTTTCTGTCTTACCATTTTGGATCTTCTTTTTTAAGCACGGTAAAAAATAAGTCACTAGTCTTGGTTTTGTACAGGAACTGCATGAGAGACAAGCTAGTTCTGCGGCCCATTGCAATTGGCACTTCATTGTTTGATTATTTAGTTCTCCTCTCATCCCCCACGCTTGCATTATTTCAATTGACTTTTCTTCTCCTCCCTCCCTTTGACGGTATGTCTGCCTTGCTGTCTTGTACCTTGATGCATCATTAAACTCCTTTTCAATCTACCAGCTCATGCTAAGGACCATGTCAGAACTGCTCATCTTCAACCTGTGTTCAGCATATGAAACTGAAATTACAGATACCTAAAAAGCCAAAAAAAAAAAAAAAAACCAAAAAAAAACCCCTCTCATTATTAGTTATGGAAATGTGTGTAAGAGTTTACAATGACAAAGTTTTTTCCTGAACTATCAAAACCTAATTAAACTGGCATAAAAGTCTTTTGATGCCAGCTTAGAAGCCAAAATATCTTCAGGTGTTCTCTACTTTGCATTCGAGGTAAACCTCACATTCCAGGAATTTGATAGGAGGAGCTGGTATACTCCTGGGCTGAGGTATGATTCAAATTAGGACATGCAAGAGTTTCCATTCATGTATAGGTACACATCATCTCATCCTTCTGATTTCAATAGAGAAGAGCTTCTTATAAGAGAACTAGAGTTCTAAGTTGCTCCTGAACTGCACATCTGTACTTATCACATGCCAAACAGCACCGCTAAATATCAGTTCTGTCCCTGCACATTTAAATGACCACAATACCCATTTTATGGTGCTTGCTGCAGGTAAAAAATACAGCATATCAAATGCTCTATCATACTATTCTCTATACTGATGTTTAACCCAAAGGGCAGAGGAAGACCTCTAGAGCACTGTCAAACTTCTGATCACTGTACAAACCAAGCTGATCACATTTCAAGTTAAGCAGACTTCTCAGAAGGAAAAGCCCAAACAACTCGCATACCAAATACTCCAGAAAGAAGGACTGAACCCTACTACTGCTTAAGCGTGCTTTAATGTTTTATTCACTTAAGTTGTGGTACATATACTTCAATTACTAAAAAGAAACATATCTTTGAAGAACAGGCATGGAAATCAAGTAAAACTACTTTTGTGAATTTCAGACCTGGAAACACTCCTTTTGCTGTTGAAGTAAGGGATTTTCAAAATATAATGGCCCACATCCAAGACAATTACCAGACAAAAGCAAGCTGAATCAAAGTGTAGTATGTCTATCTTTAAATGGCTGCATATACAAACAGAGGTTCAGTTTTCTTCTGCTTGTTCTCTGGGTCATGAGTGAAGCCCGCTTAAGAAACAGAGCCACTACCTACTTCCATTTCTGGAGAGAAGAAACAGATACCCCAAATTTGAAGAATTACAATACATCCTATTGATGGCAGCATGAACAGCATTACTCTTTCTCCCCAGACTTCTCCAGCACTCACCTGGTGATAAGCAGAGCTCAGCAGCTACTTCAACAATAATATTTCAAGAAACTGTCACAACAGATGCAAATTCTTTCCCAGTTTTACAAACTGTCACAACAGGGCAAGTAAGCCAGGCACTGGGGAAGAGCCACTGGGCTGTTAAAGGCACATGTTTTTGGGGAAGGTATCTGTGAAAAGAGTTGATTATACCAGTGTCCACCCTGATAGCCAAAGGACTGCAACAGAACAGCAAACTGCTCACATGGTTTCTTTTAAGTGAACAAAATATATTGGGGTTTAAATGAAACTTGAACATGTAAATAAAGAAACCCACTGTAGGATCTTATACACATTCTTTCCAGATGTGCTCATAAATAAAAAACAGAGACACTAGGTGCAACGATTTTGTTGCAATAATCATGGATAGGGACAGACATTTAATAATGGCCTCAGGATGCAGAAGACCATAAGCCCTTTGCTGTTCTCCCAGCACTTCCACAGTTTGACTGTTTCTAAAACAAGTCTTTTAACAGTATCTGCTTTCAATCAGCAGCATGGGAAAGAAAATAAAATGGGAAAGCTTCCATGAAATTCAATACAGACATTTTGCTTTCATTAACAGAGGAAGTCAATGCCTGTGCTAATTCGAAGGCCTGGTCATTCATTAGTGCTGACTCCAAATGCAAGAACTTTGTATCAAGCACAGCCATGGCGTGGTTCCTGGTAGGTTAATTGCAGTGGGAAAGCCAGCACAAAGCTCTCTTATCTATGCTACAATTTGCTACTCTTCAGTGGTAGCAACCAGTAAGTGAATCTGCTACAAAAAGCAATCCTCTACAGGTTTGGGTTTTGGTCCGGTTGTCTTACTCTCCTCCCCTCAGCATGATCCAACACTTCTGCAACAAAGAATGACAGCAACAAGTACAGAAATTACAGAAACAATAACTTCTTAAACTAGCTTATCATGGTTGAGGCAAGGAGGGGCGAGGGATTGGCCAGATGAACCACGAGAGTACAATGGCCATGAGACAGCTTTACTGAAGAAAATTACAACAGACCTGTACCTCAAGGGTACCCAGCATAACACATTATCATGTTATCTCTGTTATTTAGAACTAGTCTAACTTCAGTTAGCCACAGCCTTCTTTTACAGCTTTGTTCCGCTTTCAGAGGCAACTGCTCCAACAACTTGCATCCAAAGAAAGGCAATGGACTGCTCCCCACCCCCTCTAGAGTTTCCTCAGAAAGCCCAATCGGCTCCTTTCACATTTCCAAAAAGGACTATTTCAGTACCTTGGGAGGTAGAAGAACTGACCAGCCCTATCTAGGTTGGCTGCCAGGTTTAGAATCAAAGCAGCTGATATAAGAGTCCAGCAAAGGTGACTGATGGAAAAAGATCAATGGTGTAAATGTTTTTACGTACAGGGCTAAAACTAGCTTGCCTATCTGTTCAAGGCTAGCTTGAACATCTCCGTGCCACGAAGACCTAAGTTTTATTTACTACCTTAAAGTCTTTTTTCAAGGAGCCATGCACGGGCATAGAAAACACAGTGCAATTTTCCAAATGTGTGAATGCGAAAATAGATGAAAGTTACAAGACAAAGCTACTGCCCTGCACTCGCATCACATGGGCATCTGTCAAAAGCCAAGAGATTGCTGGGCTTCCTCAAATCAGATAGGGATAAAACCAGATGACACTTAGCCCAAGTTGTTACTGTGATCACTTAAAGCCACTGTCCTCAATCTGATGCTATCCGACCCTGCAATTAGCATTAGAAGATATGAAACTGTTTTAATGCAGCAAAACATGATTCTGGCATACAAGAAAACAAACACCCTCCCCGGTCCTGCGGCATGCTGACAGGAATGTTATTGGCAAATTATCAAGGGATGAAATTACCAAATGAACACATCTCACATTAGTGGTTATTAACATCAACTATTATTGAATCAACCAACTGATCGAGAACAAAGTATGCAATCTTTTAGCTGTTATGAGACTAGAATGGCAGACGGATGAAGTCTGATTCAACTTAAAGCCTGCTTCTACAATTTCATTTACTCAAACTTGTGAAATGTCAACATTTTTGTTAGCTTATACTAGAAAATTTTATGGTATGTGGCTACAGCATTTAGAATCACTAGAAAGAGCATTCAAGCCCAATCTACATTAAGCCACAGCCTCTGTTACATATGCAGTCTCTAACAAGAATTTTTCAAAGCCTTAATCACCTTGAATTTGCCATGTAAGTAATTCCTTAGATATTTAACTGTCGTATTTATTTAACCCTCATCACTATCTTTGAAGAAGCAGAGAGTCCTTGAATCATGGATTAAAAATACCAAGGATGACAAGTACACATGGCTCTTCCTCCTACTGGCAACACATGCCCATAGCCTCTTCCAGATGCTGCAAGAAACTTGTCTCATCAGTTCTTTATAGAAGCCACTTGGTTTACACTCAAGGACAAGTAAGAAGAGAAGGCTGTATTTCAAATACCTGGGAGCCCCTGAGGCCCTACACAACCAAGTGTGCTACTTTGAAACCCACCCTGACATTAAATGAAAAAAAAAAACAAAAACAACCAAACCTTAATGCCCTATCCTAGTATGATGCTGACATCAGGGTAAAGACACATTTGCAATTACAACAACCATATAGTAACAATTGCTGCAAGTAGTAGCTCATAGAAAGCACAGTTCACACTTCAAGGCCTCTCTCTAAGGCTAATGAGGAAATCAGGAGCCTTGAGATTGCTATTATTTTTTCCCCCCTGCTAAGCACAAACCGCTCATAATTATGAGTTAAAAACTGAACTTCAAAACACTTTAGAATAGAGAAGCTGAAAAGATATTTTTCTCTTCTACTTTCCAGGCAAGATACACATTCAGGTTTAGACACAGGTCATGACTGCCAAGAAAAACTTAGGCCCGGAGTTTCTTGATTTTATTTATAATGCAAAAGATATCTTAAGCATGAAGTAAGTCTACTTCCATGATTTGCAAGTCTTCAAGAAGCATTTCCTTTTTTTTTTTTTTTCTGGAAGAGTTTGGCATTACAAAGAAAGAGGTAACCCTTTCTGACCCTCCATGCACACATCTATGGATAACTTCCTACATGTTAGAAATCAATAATGCAAAATAAAAAGGTACAAAAAAAACCCCAAACAACAAACCAAGCAAAACCAACAAACTCCAAGAGGCTGCACAGTTCTCTTCACATAAAATACAGTAAATCTTTCAAATATTATTTGGAATAGTTTATTTTAGTTAGAATATTTTTTTAGCTGAAATATTCTATTCAGGAGATCTCATAAGGAAAACAAAAAAAAAAAAGCACATCTCCATACATTTGCATAAAATCCTGTCAAAACAAAGTTCCTACAGAATTAATTCAGAAGTACAGAGTTAAGAGCTCAGATCTTCCTAAATTGTTTCTATACTATTAAGTGCTACTTCTAACAGTAACAGAATAGGCTGTCACTTCTCAGTAGTTCACTGAAGCAGCAGTTCTGCAGACAGACCCCTCCCCATCATTACTGTCAACTATTAACATTACTGTTTCATTTAATTGCATTTCTACTGCCAGCTCTCTTACACTGCAGCGGTAGCAGTCACACAGCACTTCCCAAATACTTGCATCACAACTCTGAGAACTGAGAAACTGCATCTAACAGTTTAACACTAGAAAGGCTGCAAAATACCTTGTGTTCATACATGGATTACATATTCTTAATGGAAGAGATGTCCATCACTTGAAGCAGTAACAGTAAAATCAAAGCAAATGTATGTCCCTTGAGTACTCTTAACATCAGAACTTTACACCAAGTACACAAACATGATTGGAAAAGACTCATGGGCCCTCAAAGTGCTGACAGCATCTCTAAGGGCTATCTGCTAATTCTACACACAAACATCACAGCAACCATGATGCCTGAGTATAGATTAATGCCAGTTACAGCTAGAAACATAATACATCATCACAAGCTTCCTTCTACCACATATCTTAGAAAAGTAAGAATTATGCAGGGTATAAAAGATGTTCTGAAATAGCTAAACCACATAGCTTTAAGAACATGTCCAAATTTTAAAATCATACCTGTGGTTTTAATATAAATACCCAGGACTTTTGTCGTTACACTAAAGGTGTTTCATTTTTTTATGATTTCCCTCTCTTAGCATTTCATGAATTCACTGCCATCAGCACCTGCTTCCATAAGAATCACAGGGTAAAAGCAATAAATGATATGGGTTTAAAAAAAGGAGACCAAAATAGAAAAGCTGGCAAGGAAAGAATGCGGCATGGTACAGCTCCCAAGAAAAATCTACTTGCTGCTTTCAAATCAAATATTTTTACAAAGCTTTTGTTATCCCAGGATCCATTTTCTACACTACTAAGTGTAGCTTTTCAGCACGTGTACTCAAGACGAGTTCATTAGTTCAGTAATACTCATCTGACAGCAGGATCAAAAATCCAAGTCATTCAAATCTATACATGGCATAAATACACAATGGATGATGAACACTGCCAACCTAACTGGCATTTATCCAAAAGATGAAGTGACAGAGAGATGACTGTTCCTCCTTCTAATTGACAGAAGGCAAATTAACACAAAACCACAATTTTTTAAAACCACACTTCAACTTTCACATCAGCTACTGAAGAGCAGTAGTCACAGCGGAAGTGCTGCAAAGCCAGACGACAACAGACTTGAAGTAATCTCATTTCTGACTCCTTTTTGTTCTTTTCAGGTGTATACCTTCTCAAATTCCTCACTTCTCCAGGTAAAGGCACATAATTTTCCCTTATCTCAGACCAATTTACCACTGCATTCCTCCTACCTCCAAGATTGCCTGAATAGATTTGATTTTGATTTACCTTCTGCACCTGCACGGCCACAGCTAGAGAAACATCTACAAACACTGAACAACCAGAACACAAAAGGAGAGAAAGGTGACTGAGAAAGAGATAGTCTGACATACATACACAGAGCTAGCAGCTAGGTGGGTTTTGCTTCCTACTGTGCATATGAAATCTGTGAGAATCTTGTGACCTTTCCTCCTCTGCCTTGGAAAGATGCCATCTATTAACAGAGAACATTACACCTTCTCCAAATATTTCAGCACGTTCTCCATCAGAACAAGACAAGCAATCATGGTCCCTTTGTTACTTCTGAGAATCCTCAAGTCTAACAGCTTCCTCCTCTCCTTTTCCTTTTGGATATTGTGGTAAACTTACCTTGACACTTCCTTATATATACATTTTCCTCTGGAGTTGTTGCTAAGCCAATGAACGCAAATGTAGTAACTCTTAACACCCTTAAAAGCACTTAGGAACATGACTGTCATACATTCTGCAGCAGTATTCAAACCAGGAAACAGCAGCTCCACATTTGGCAACAGCCACATGACAAAATACACTCTCAGGACACATAACAGCATCACGTGAGCTCAAAAACACATTCCAAAACCAAAGCATAACAGATTAAAATGCTTTATATGCTCAGCATATAAAGTGGAAATATTATAAATAGCTGTGAAGTTACCTGGAAAATTAATTAAGTTCCCTTCTTGTTTACTGATGCCTGCATTGGCTAGAACTGCTTACCCACCTCCTCTCCTGTGAATGAGATTGATGCAGTTCACATGTAATTTGTAAACTACAAATTACAATACATACGGGCACTATTCATTTTATATGTTTAAATCACTGCCTTATTCTACAGGGTTTTTTTTAAACAAACAAAAAATTGTAGAAAGGCAATTTTTTTTTTTTTTAATTATTAGTGTATCCCATGCTTCCCTTAAAAAAACATACTACAAAAAATTGATGTGTTTGTAAAATGCAATCTATGTGGTATACTGCCATCTTTTACACAGTAACACAAAAAGTAAAAAGAGTCCTGGACCAAGGTGGTTCTGACTAAGGCTATCTCATATAAATTACCCAGTATCAGCCCAGCTACCCTAAATTGAAATAATTTCAGTTCTGTCAGATGACTAAAGAAAAATTTTCTTCCCACTGCACTGAAAAAGGCACAAAACCTTTGCCTTTTGTTTTGAAAACGGATTTTGATATTGGCTTCTGCTCCCCACCCCCCTTTCAACAAGGACCTGTGTATCGGAAAATGTCAGAAAAGTATACTCTGACAAACGGCGTATGTATTTCACTCTGGCTAATTCCTTTTCAACAGACTCATCTGAGGGCAATAGAAGTAGTTTCTACTGACTGGAAACAACAGTTCATTCTTTCAGGTAAGCATCACTTCATCATTAGGAGTCGGGACATAGATTCTGAGGGAAAACACACATTTGTTTGAGCACTGGCAACATGGTCTAGGGTGATGAGTCCCTGCCCATGGCAGGGGGTTTGGAACTAGATGATTTTTAAGTCCTTCCCAATTGAAAGCATTCCATGGTTCTATAAAACACAGTGAGAAACCCAGGTTTCATAGCATACATGATTTGTGGAAGCACTTTCCTATCCACACACAAACAAAAAAAGAAGGAAAACTTTTTCTGTCTTCCAAAGACTTTCAAAGACAGACAAGTTCCTCCTGCTACTGACAGGATCTGTCTCTCCTCTACAGTCTAAGGGCAAGGTTTTCAATTCCACAGGTCTACGTTCAGCAAAATGTTTAATCAAGATCCTTGAACCGTAACCTGTAAAACAATACTACCTTTCTTTCCAGGAAGTCATATATACCCCTATATATTTAAAAAGGAAGCTGCTGCAAATTTAACTATCCACATGTGCTAGAAGACCTTAGACTAACCTTTAATTACAGAAAAGAGACATGCCTAAGAATATAAGTGACAACTTGCAATGCATTATCCATTATCATTCCCAAAAAGAGATCCCAAGAATCTGCGATACCATCACCTTATGATAATTTTTATTTAGTGAGTTCAAATGTTGGGTTATCAAGTTATCCAAGGGGAGTCTTCCACTGGGTAAGACTGACTAAGAATATCTAAACGGCTGGGATCTCTGCTAGGGTCAGCCCTTGACTTAACATTAAACATGCAGTCACCAAATCAAAAAGGTCCAGGCAGGCATAGAATCATAGAATAGTTAGGTTTGGAAAAGACCTCAAGATCATCTAGTTTCAACCCCCCTGCTATGGGCAGGGACACCTCACACTAAACCATGTCGCCCAAGGCTCTGTCCAACCTGGCCTTGAACACTGTCAGCAATGGAGCATTCACAACTTCCCTGGGCAACCCATTCCAGTGCCTCATCGCCCTTACAGTAAAGAATTTCTTCCTCATATCCAGCTTAAACTTCCCTTGTTTAAGTTTGAACTCGTTACTCCTTGTCCTCTCAGTACAGTCCTTCATATGAAGAGTCCCTCCCCAGCATCCCTATAGGCCCCCTTTAGATATTGGAAGGCTGCTATGAGGTTTCCACATCGCCTTCTCTCCAGGCTGAATAGCCTCAACTTTCTCAGCCTGTTTTCATACAAGAGGTGCTTCAGTCCCCTCATAGTCCTCATGGCCCTCCTCTGGACTTGCTCCAATATATAAGTTGTACTAGTAAGACTTCTCAAAGCAAAAAAAAGTAAAACTCTTAGGTTATGATAAAAATTTCTAAGACAACTCAAAGCAAGTCTTTTCTCTCTCTTCATCCCTCTAACTTCTCCAGGGGAAGGAGGAAAACAGAGACCAAGGTATCTTTAGCTACATGATTTCAAACACCCAAGTTAATGTAAACTAGAGGCACACAGAAGCTTGAACATCTCTTCCAGCCAACTCTCATATTAGTCTGAAGCAATGAAGAAGCCATGGTCTAAGGAAGCCACACCAAAACCAACTACAGACACAAGGCTGCTACAATCACAAAACTAGCAGCTTCCAAGAATGATGCCTGTTTCCAATCAAACCTGATAGAGCATGTTGATCTTCTTAGGTAAGGGAGTTCCTACAAGTTTTGTGAAAACAGATGGTCATATAAAGAAAAGAGCCTCTGTATTGTACCGTTCAGTGCTATTAGCTATAGTGTGAGCTCCCAACTTGCTAGATGCCAGAGAAATAAAAGAGAAAAAGAATGCAATGAAGGAGAGAAAACTGTCTCTTATAACTTGGCTCTTTTTCAATATCAAATTTAACTGAACACAAGACAGACCCATTAAAGTCACACATCTGTAGTATCACAGGGCAGGGTATACAGGAAAAGGGTTGGAAAGCTGTATACTAAACTTACTATAAGATAAAAAAAAAAAAAAACACCTGAATGGACCTAAAGGTTAAAAGGAGAGGGATATATTAAGCTGTGATTGTTGTTATTCAACAATTCTCAGTGTTTGGCAACGAGGGGCTTGTTTTTTTTTTAAATTCTAGTACAGCTCATTAAATATTTGACAGGATATCATGAAAATATCTGTGTCTAAATGAAACAGCAAGTGGTTTTCCTGTATTTATTACAAATATCATCACTTCAAAATAAACAGCAATTAAATGGCATTTTATGCCTCTTGAAGACTGGAAGTTGAAAAGTATTGAGATCCAGGGTTAAGTTTCTTCCTCTTGGGTGGTAAACTAGGCTCTGTGACATTACAATTTTTAAAATATGTATCTTCCTTTGGTTATCCAATTAAGGTCTTGATATAAAAAAAAAGTAACGACACAGAAGTCTACAGTTTTAGAAAATACACTCCCACCCTTTTCCTGCTATCTTCCACAAAATACAAGGAATAAATACAAGATTTGCCTCATGAGAAATCAGACAGGTTTAAACAAGGTTTTTATTACAACACTCATATACTTTATATTCTGTTGAAGAATGTAAGTTTTCCCTACTAAAGCTACATAAGAAGATATAAAATTCTGCAGTTTAAATGTACGTGTAGTATGTATTTTGGAAGACTTTACTAATGTAAACAACAACAAAAAGATTTTTCAGTAGCACATCCCATCGGGGACAACTGGTTCATATTAGAAATGCTTATGTAAATATTCACCTAAAATAAAACACTGACCCAACCCAGAATCCTGACATACCTGTACCAGCCTCAGAATGACTAACCTTGATGGTTAACTAGCATTAAGAAAACACAGAGCAGTGCAGCAGCTTTTTGATGCTTGTTGCTTCTGCCCCCCATAGAAATTATTCTTAATTAACATCAAAGACTTTAATTAACTACTTACTGTGATCCCTGCTGTTTACAGGGTCAAACACCTTCGTTTCTTCAATCCTAGTTTGACATTTGATGCAGACCTACCTCTGTAAATCTAAGCAAAAGCCACCTCCTGCTTGCCTTGAGCTGTCACCCCCACCACTACCACCCTTTCCCCTGTGGACCATTTACATCACTGTCAGTGACAAAAAGTAGGTAATCAAACTACAAGAAAAATGAGTGCTATGTATGTGGAAAATTACTTTCACGTAATGTAGGTTTCACTTCATGCCTGATATAAACGAAAAATTACCAAAAGCTCAAAAGTCTTAAAAGGGAAAGACTTGTGCTAAAAGATGTCATTATTTTCAGAAATAACGACTAAATTGTTATAGGAAGAAACCTTATCCAGTCGCATTATGTATTTTCAAATAAAAAGGTTTAATCAACTCATGTTCTCAAGTTCTAATGAAAAGGAAACAAATTTGGAATAGAAACAGTATTTCTACAATGTTTAAGTGCCTGATAAGTATTTGCACGTATCTTTGGTTTATAGAGAATTTAGGGCTAAACTGACAAAACCCACTTTTTTTGAAGGAAGCAAATGGCACCTACCACCTTGGATAGTGTGAATTTAAAAAAAAATAAATCTGGAATTTATTCAGCCTCTCCAGATATGTTACCTATCTTAACCACACCTCTATTTTAATACTGTGCAACCGTAACATACATTTAAATATTGCTGATCAGTTATGGAATGCTATTATTTCCATTCTATAAAATGGGAAGCCACAGGGAAGAAATTACATGTTCACACACACAAAACAAACCCTTAAGTAACTAGCTTTGCTACCCTTAGATCATGCTTCTACCTCTTTGCTTGAACTTTTACATTCACCCGGTAAATACCACTACAGGATGCAACAGAGAATGTACACTAGTAAGTCTGAGTTCCAGAAGCATAATATCCAGCAGTTGTCAATAACTTAAGAACTAACTTCTAGTGGTCTAAGACACAAATGGGTTAGAAGCCAAGAGTAACAGTAAAAAACCCAGTATTTATTTTCTAATTGTCTCAAAGCCAGGGTGTGCTAATTATAATCAAGTGAATTAAAACAAGTCAAATCCAATAAATGCATTGTATACAAAATGCACACTCAAGTCTTAAGTTTACAATTAACAAAGCTAAGCCTAAAACACTGCTATATCATACCCAGCATATTTTAAATGGTTTACATTTACCATTTAAAATCTTGTTTTCTTTGTTTTTCCTCCCAAATGCTTAGCTAACATAATGAGACAACAACACCAGAATTTTATCTCCTCCTCTTCACTATCAGGGTTAATTTCACCATGCATATAGTATTCTAAAATTTTAGTCTGACCTAGCATTTATAGTGCCTTTGATCTAAATCTGATATTAAAAGATTGGCCATGTTGCACCAGATGCAACAGCAGAATGCTGAAGTAGCACAAAAGGAAAGACACAGTCTTATATCAGAAAGAATAATGCTCTCGGTAGCTAAACCAGCTTTTATCTATTCTGTAGTACCTTGTAATACTGACTGATTTCCTCCTAAACCTTTGAGAGCACTCCATACACAGATGTTTTGTATATACTGATGACTTTCAAACAAGAAAGTTAAGGTCTGGCAGCACCCACCCAAAAATCAAGAGAATCGCAATAAAAGAAAATAACTTGCTGTCATAAAACAGAGGAAGTTGAGAGTGTCAATGGTTTCCTGTTGAGAAACAATCTGCTTGAAGTACAGGGTAGCAAGCTATTAGTCCAATTTAATCTAGAAATCTGAGAGGCCCTATCAGCCATATAAGAATTTAAAAGTCGACAAACATCTAGTCTTACCAAGTCAAAACCACTATTAAACTACGAAGAATCTCTCACATTTAGTCCCTTGCTCTCCTATAAGTTCAAATTACATCTCGTTTACGTTTGTGGCGCCTTACGCATTAGAACATCTACAGCACTAAAAGCACATAAGCTGCCAATAGTATGTGAATGGCTTCTAGTAATTTTTAAAACGTCTCGCTGCAGCGCCAATTTCCATTAACATTCCTCCTATGGAACAAGAAACGATCCCTTTGCTAGACGAGTTTTTGACCAACCTAACAGCGAAGTGCTCAGCTTAAAAAAGCATTTCCCCGTAGTTTTGCCCCGCAAAGGCAGTGCCCCGAAGCACGTGGAGGGCATGCTCAGCTCTCACAGCGAATGACGCGGCCCTGGAACAAGGGACTAGAGCATAATCTCCTGCACCAATCCGGCATCCGCCTCCTCGCAAGCCTGCTTCCCGCACGTTACCCTACGCATAGCTTTCTAGGAAGAGCCAGGAGTTATATGGCCGAGACATAGAGCAGCGCGGGCACAGGTTTACGACCCACACTAGCGCCGTGAAGTGGAAGCGAAGCTGAAGGACAGGCCCGTCCCCCACAGTAGAAGCGCGAAACCCACATCCTGGGCCAGGCATCCCATGCTGCTGGCCGCCACCACTACCAGGGCCAGCCGCTTTTCCCTCTTGCCTCCGTCGCCTCACACTCACCCGGGTGCGATGACCTGTCCGGGCCGCACGCACAGCTCCCTCACCACGCCGGGCCGCTCCGCCTTCAGCTT